>PISX010014671.1:0-52210 GCA_004024625.1 Mellivora capensis
TCCTGAGTAATTATTAATGACTTATGTTTGAACTTCATATTTTAAATTGGTACCTTTTTCACATCGAGTTTGCTGTGGCCCACCTGCTTATTGGTCCTATCAGTGTGCAAGTATGTAATCGTACCATAAATTGACTAATGATTCTCAGCTGTCAGAGTGCTATGTTCAGTGTACTTTTAGTAAGATTAATGCCTTATTTTTTCCTACAGTACTTGCAAACGTTGCATTTGCAGTCATGTGATCTCCTTGACATTTTTGGTGGAATCAGCTTCTTCCCATTGGATAAAATGACTTATTTGAAAATCCAGTCCTTTATTAATAGGATGGAGGAAAGCCTGAGTATAGTCAAATACACTGCCTTTCTCTATAACGATCAACTAATCTGGTATGTACACCCTAAGGCTTGGCATATTAAAGAAGAACATCTTTTAGGCTAATAAAAACAGCAATGACTGGATTGATAGGAGGTTGTCAAACTAGAATGAATAGCAAGGGGCCAGGGTAGGAAGCATCTTTGTAGATAACTGTCAAAATAAAGCAGTGATTATTTAAACCAAAAGTAGGGTAATTTGGGTTAAAATAATAAAGCAGGGGAGTTTAAAACTGGTTCCCTGAAAGGTGGAGAAAATGTTCCTGTCGAGTTAAGTTTAGGAATCCTATTTTTATTTCGGTGTTCTTCCAAAAACCTCTTTAAAGAAACAGTATAGTAAATGTGGAAAGCATACTTTTCATACTTTGTTTTAAAATTGGGTCTTTAAAAATACCCAGAGAAGTTAAATGTGCTGTAAAACCAGGAACTTACCCACTGGCTACCAAAGGTACATCCCATAGTACGAACAAAAACATAATTTCTCTGAAAGTGTTGATACTCAAGAAGAAAAGATAGACTAAAAATCCTCTCAGGTACCTAAGATAACTCTGGAAAAGCCATATGAACGTGCAAGTGACCGTGACCTTATAGAGGCTGTGGCTCTGAAGGAGGCCTGGCACCGGCTGATGATCTCAGATGGACTGCTGGGGTTCAGGAGCTCTTCCAGGGGCTCACCCGTGTTTGGTTTTCACGGACGTGGACTGTATCCCACTATCTGCCATTCAGGTTGTGGCCATATTTGAGCCTGAAAGCTTGAGTTCAGCTAACAGAAAGGGCAGTCATGGTTTCTGGAGACCCATCCTGTCCCTGCTGAGATCTCGTAGCATCATTTTAGGAAGAGAAGGAGGCTAATCAAAAGAAATTTGAATCTGTTCATTAAACACACTGATGAGTTTTCATATAGAACTTGTTTTCTCCTGTGAAAACAACATGAAGTCCAGATGGAAAGGCATCTCCTGTTTTGTTTAACACATTGTTTAGCAGGACACTTACTGCTGTATTAGCTGGCCCTGTTCTGGTTGCTTTTTATGATATTCGCACCGTGGTAGTAAAATGAAATTCTTTTTTTTTTTTTAAAGATTTTATTTATTTATTTGTCAGAGAGAGAGAGAGAGAAAGAGAGCACAGGCAGACAGAGTGGCAGGCAGAGGCAGAGGGAGAAGCAGGCTCCCTGCCAAGCAAGGAGCCCGATGTGGGACTCGATCCCAGGATACTGGGATCATGACCTGAGCCGAAGGCAGCCGCTCAACCAACTGAGCCACCCAGGCGTCCCTAAAATGAAATTCTTAAGGCTGCCGTGAGAGGTTGAGGGGAAGATACCCAGGGTTGGAGGGTGTCACATCTGAGGAGGGAGCAGCCCTCTAGAGGCAGAAATTCCAAGGAGGTGCTGAGAAGGCTGCACCCAGCAAGGAGACAGAGGGATGTACTAGAATTCCATAGCAGCCCATGGCCTCGGCCCCCCTGTCCAAGGAAAGTAGCTCAGATTCCGATTCACCGGACACAGCATAACCCCTGATGTAGGCATGAACTCTGGGGGTGAGAAGGGATACAGGCCTAGAGCAAAAGAGTCCCCCTCAAAGTCAGCAGCTCCACTGAGAGGCCACGAAGCCAGCGTGACCAGCGGGGTTGAGGTCTGGAAGTCTCAGCGCATAGTGCTGCCTGTTGCCCAACTCCTGGGGATCCTCTGGGCACCTTTGTCTTTGTGAAGGACATTCCCTGGAGTTATGCAGTGCCCAGCTCTGGTGGCTGCACAGGACTGCTCTGGGGTTCCACCCCAGTATGCCTGTGGGGCAAGGTTGGCCCCAGGCCGTCATCCTAAGAAGGAGCTTCAAGAAAAATAACACACTGTGGGAGGTAGTTACCAAGCTGATGCGTTTAAATACCAGTGAAGTATTTTATATCTCACGAATAGAGTATTTGTTTTCATTGCTTACTATTATGTATATGTGTGTGCATGTGTGTGTGCATGTGCGTGTATTTAGTTTTGAATGATCTGTTTTGTCAAGTGGAGCCCAGTGATGTTGTTTTTCCCCACTCATTTTCATTTTTTTGTCATGATAAGTGCACTCTTGAGTCTCATCCCCTATTTCCCCCAGGTCCCCACCCATCTCCCCTCTAGTAACCATCTGTTTGTTCTCTGTAAAGAGTCTGTTTCTTGGTTTTCTCTCTTTTTTTTCTTTTGCTCATTTGTCACTTAAATTCCACATAAGAGTGAAGTCATATGCTATTTGTCTTTCTCTGACTGACTGATTTCACCTAGCATTATAATCTCTAGCTCCGTCCATATTGTTGAAAATAAGATTTCATTCTTTTTTATGGCTGAATAATATTCCATCGTATATGTATACCATGTCTTCTCTATCCATTCACTGATTTACGGACACTTGGGCTGCTTCCATAATTTGGCAATTGTAGATAATGCTGCTATAAACATGGGGAGGGGTGCATGTATCCCTTTGAATTAGCGTTTTTGTATATTTTAGTTAAGTACCCAAGAGTGCAGTTGCTGGATCGTAGGGTAGTTCTATATTCAATTTTTTGAGGAAGCGCCATACTGTTTTCCACAGTGGCCACGTCACCACCAGCTTGAGTTCCCACCATCAGTGAGAGGGTTCCTTTTTTTCCACATCCTTACCAACACCTGTTGTTTCTTGCTGATTTTCGCCATTCTGAGAGGTGTGAGGTGGTACCTCGTGGTAATTTTGATTTGTATTTCCATGATGATAAGTGATGTTGGGCATCTTTTCATGTGTGTGTGTTGGCCATCTGGATATCTTTTTTGGAGAAATGTCCATGTTTTCTGCCCATTTTTTAAATTGGATTATTTGTTTTTTGGGTATTGAGTTGTATCAGTCCTTTATATAGTTCAGATATTAACCCTTCATTGGATTTGCGGGTACCTTCTCCCATTGTGTAGGTTGCCTTTTAGTTTTGTTGATTGTTTCCTTCACTCTGCAGAAACTTCTTATTTTGATGTAGTCCCAGTAGTTATTTTCTATTTTATTTCCCTTGTTTTGGGAGACATTATCTTGAAAAATGTTGCTACAGCCAATATCAGAGACATTACTGCCTGTGCTCTCTTCAAGGATTTTTATGGTTTCGGGTTTCACATTTAGGTCTTTAATCCATTTGGAGCTTATTTTTGTGTATGGTGTAAGGAAGTGGTCCAGTTGCATTCTTTTGCATACTGCTGTCCAGTTTTTCCCTCACCATTTGTTATAGAGATGGTTTTTTCCCCATTGGATATTCATTCCTCCTTTGTTGATGGTTAATTGACCATATAATTGTGGGTTTATTTCTGGGTTTTATGGTATGTTCACTCTTCTGTTTTTACACTTGTACCATACTGTTTTAATCATTACTGCGTTATAATATAACTTGAAATCTAGAGTTGTGATGCCTCCAGTTTTGTTTTTTCAAGACTGCTCTGGCTATTTGAGACCTTCTTTGGTTCCATACAGATTCTAGGATTGTTTGTTCAATTTCTGTGACAAATGCTGTCGGTGTTTTGATAGGGATTGTGTTAAAGGTGTAGATTGCTTTGGGTCATAGAGACACATTAACAATATTTGTTCTTCCAGTCCATGAGTATGGAATGTCTATTTGTGTTGTCTTGAATTTCTTTCATCAGTGGTTTATAGTTTTCAGAGTGCAGCTCTTTCACCTCCTTGATTAAGTTTATTTCTAGATATTTTATTTTCAGCACAGTTGTAAATAGGATTCTTTTCTTAATTTCACTTTTTTTTTTTTTTAAGATTTATTTATTTATTTGACAGACCAAGATCACAAGTAGGCAGAGAGGCAGACAGGGGCGGGGGTGGGGGAAGCAGGCTCCCTGCTGAGCAGAGAGCCTGATGTGGGTCTCCATCCCAGGACCCTGGGATCATGACCTGAGCCAAAGGCAGAGGCTTTAACCCACTGAGCCACCCAGGCGCCCCTTAATTTCATTTTCTGCTGCTTCATTATTAGTGTATGGGAATGGAAAAGATTTCTGTACGTTGAGTTTTGTGAATTTACTGAATTCATTTATCAGTTCTAATGGGTTTTTTTTTGGTGGTCTTTAGGGTTTTCCATATATAGTGTCATGTCATCTGCAAATAATGAGAGTTTTACTTCTCCCTTACCAATCTGGATGCCTTTTTATTTCTTTGTTGTCTGTTTACTGTGGCCAGGACTTCCAGTACTATGTTGAATAAAAGTGGTGAGAGTGGCCATGCTTTGTCTTATTCCTGACCTTAGGGAAAAGCTCTCAGTTTTTCCTCATTGGATATGATGTTGGCTGTGGGCTTTTCATATATGACCTTTATTATGTTGTGATATGTTCCCTTTAGGCCTACTTTGCAGAGGGTTTTTATCATGAATGGATATTGTACTTTGTTGAATGCTTTTTCTGCACCTACTAAGATGATCATATGGTTTTTATCCTTTTTCTTATTGATGTGATGTATCACGTTGATTATTTTGCAAATATTGTACCACCCTTGCATTTTGAGAATAAATCCCACCTGATCATGGTGAATGATTTTTTTTTAAATGTATTGTTGGATTGGTTTGCTACTTGTTACATTGTTTTGAAATTATCTGAGGGTAGAAACATCTGTCTGTCCCAGGACATGGCCAGAACCTGGTACACTGTGGATGCTGGGTAAATGTTTAGGAGCTCAAAGCAGATGGTTAGTAGAAAATATCTTCTAGTTCTGTTTGGACTTCGTTGCATTTAATGGATGGATTTGGTTTTGCAGTGGCCACGATAGGATTAGACATTACTGCTGTTTGGTAGGAGGATGTCAGTCAACTTTCTTGTCCAGAGTTCTTGGCCTGTTTTTTGGAGAATTTTCTTCTTAGTGAATTGATACACTTTCCAGGAGTTAATACTTTTATGAATAAATGCTTTAGATATTTCTTAAGTTCACCAAAGTTGACCATATCCTTGGATCTTGACTAAATTATTTTATATTTAATACATGACAGTAACACCTGTGTTGTAAACAAAACTGATCTTGATTTGAGAGATTCTGCATTGCATTCAAATGCATCAGTTGAGATTTAAGCAGAGGAAAAGATTTTGGTGTTTGTTTTTTTTTTCCCAAGAAAAAACTGTATAAATAAGAAAAAATTATTCATATTAAACAACCATATTTGAGAGACTTTGAGAGAACACCTATGCTTCTGAGCACAAGTAGGCTATTGTCTGTCTGATGTGAACCATTGATGGAGTCCTGAACCATTTCCGGTCAGCACAGGAATTTTCTGCTTTGTGTATTTATCTGTTCGTTTATTTGCTCTAAGGAAGGAACCTTTTAATTTTTTAAACGTTTTTCATAAGAACTTTCCCCCAATAGTAGCATCTTCCATAATTATAATGCATTATTGCCTCATTTATTTTTTGTCGGGGAGCAGAAGTAGGGTTGGGGCTGGCAGCCACTGGAGAGAGAGCTGCTGTGGTCCGAGTTCATGGAGATCCTACAACTAGGGCAGGCCTCTCTGGAGGCAAAGTGGGAATTGCCTACTTGGGGTTTTGTGCTCTGAACACCTGGCTGCAACTTAGTATTTTTCTTTTTACGTTTTCTATCCAGATGACCAATACAAGGTATTTAATGCCTGGCATTAAATCTGAAGCGAAATCATAAAAAAGCGCCAGTCCCAGTACATGTGGTGAGCCATTCAGCAGTGAGGTCTGCCATCTCCTCCTACAGGGTTTTTTCTACTTCATGTCCTATGGTCTAGAACAGCGGTGTTCTGTAAGAAGATAGGGCAGGGACTCCTGGGTGGTTCAGTCAGTTGAACATGTGGCTCTTGAATTCAGGGTTGTGGGATCAAGCCCCACACTAGGCTCCATGCATAGAGGGGCGTCTGCTTGGGATTCTTTCTCTCCCTCTGCCCATCTCCCTGTTCACTGTTCACTGGCTTGCTTTCTCTCAAATAAAGTCTTTTTTTAAAAAAGACTTTATTTATTTACCTGAGAGAGACCACGCTTGAGAGAAAGAGAGCACAAGCAGAGGGAAGAGCAGAGGGAGAGGGAAAAGCAGACTCCCTGCTGAGCAGGGAGCCCTATGTAGGGGCTCAATCCCAGGAACCTGAGATCATGACCTGAGCCAAAGGCGGATGCTTAACCAACTGAGCCACCCATGTGCCCCTAAATAAATAAATCTTAAAAAAAAAAAAAAAAAGAATACAGTACAAGCCACATATATAATTTTAAGTTTCCTAGCAGCTATTTTGGCACCATATACCTAAAATTATTTATTTCAATATGTAAAAGCTTAAATTATTAATGAGCTATTATAAATTTATTATTTCAACATGTAAACAACGTAAATTTTTTTTTATTAAATTCTTATTTATTTGACAGAGAGAGATCACAGAAGCAGAGAGGCAGGCGGGGGGTGGGGGGAAGCAGGCTCCCTGCTGAGCAGAGAGCTCTATGTGGGGCTCGATCCCAGGACCCTGAGATCATGACCTGAGCCGAAGGCAGAGGCTTAACCCACTGAGCCACCCAGGCGCCCCAGCAACATAAATTATTAATGAGCTATTCTTCTCATGCTAAATCTTAACAATCCAGTGTATGTTTTACATTCATTTCAGCAAGCCACACCTCAGATTTTCAGTAGCCAGATGTACCCAATAGCAGCTCTTTTTTTTTTTTTTTAGGTTTTTATTGATTTGAGAGAGGGAAATCGAGCAAGAGAGAACGAGAGAGAGAGAGAGAGAGAGAGAGAACATCAGCAGAGGGAGAGGGAGAAGCAGGCTCCCTGCTGAGCAAGGAGTCTGATGCAGGGCTTGATCTCAGGACCCTGGGATCCTGACCTGAGCCACCCGGGTGCCCCCCAGTAGCTGCTCTTATTGGAACCGCAGCTCTAGAAGACGTTGCCCAGCCCATAGTTATTTATGTACTGCCTTCTACTGCCTATCATCAACAGCCCTCTCCACTGGTACTTCTTACTCGTGTCTTAAAAAGAAAATAACATCCAGAACCTGTTTTGTTTTCCTCTTCCTGTCTTCTTACCTCAGTTATTTCTGTAAAAGAAAACAAAACAGATGACTTTTCATGTATTTGATGGGGAGCTTTCATCTGCCAGTTGGCTGCATGGTACTTTGAGAGTTAAGAGTTGCCACAGGGCGAACTAAATGAACCTGCCAGCCCTGGTGGTTTCTGTTGAGGACGAGACCTTATGAAAGTTGACCTGGAAAGGGGAGAGGCGGGAGAGAAAGAGGAGTTGGTGAGACAGCATTGGAAGAACTTCAGGAAGGGAGCAGCACGTACTTGCCAGAGGAAGCCGAATTTTTCTAACAGATGGTTTCACTGGGAAAAGAAGAGACAGCCTCTGGAATGTGGTGGAGAGGCTTGATTTATAATAAAGTTGGATTTCATCATAGGACTTTTTTTTTTCCGGTTGTGTTGAATAGAAAAAGAATCAGACACAGGCTCACCGTCTGCTTATATCCCTACCTAGAAAACTGATCTCAAATAGGGTCTGCTGCCTGCTAGTGTCTCAGCCCTATTTCCACGTGCTACTTACCCTTGCCTCGATTCAGATTAGACTTGAAAGGTAGATCTGACATGATCCCAGGGTCCTGGGATCGAGCCCCGCATCAGGCTCTCTGCTTAGCAGGGAGCCTGCTTCCCCTTCTCTCTCTGCCTGCCTCTCTGCCTACTTGTGATCTCTGTCAAATAAATGAAAGGTAGACCTGAGAGTGTGTTTCATTATCTTCCTCCTCTCTCCCTACACAAAAGTCATAGAATTAAAACCCACATCCGTTTCCGAGACCGAGCAGGAGAGCAGGAGCGTAGGCCCCATCGGCAGCATGCCAGTGTTTCCCGGGAGGCTGGGTGGAAGCATGTGGCTTGTTTGTAGAGCCCGGAAAGCGAAGCGAGATCTGCTACCTGGAGTGGAGCATGGTGGCTGTTAACACTCCCTGAAGGAACCCACCTGAGGTTCAAGCAGGGAATCGATGCATGTCAAATCAGACCAGTGACTGTTTAAAATGGCGTATAGGATACAAGATGACGCAGACATAGCCTTTGCCAGCTCAGGATAAAGTGCTAGCGGCAGACTAGTTTAATTCATTCCCTTCTGGAACTTGCCAGTCAAGGGTACAATGTAAACAAGCAAACAAGAGGAGTGTTACTATGACCTGAGCCACAGGAAGACAGAAGACCAGTTCCAGACTTTCAACATCATGTTTTTCTGATGTTTCAGGAGTGGGTTAGAACAAGACGACATGAGAATTTTATACAAATACCTCACCACGTCTCTGTTTCCAAGGCATATCGAGCCTGAGGTACGGCCGGGCACTGGGCTCCCTCCCTCCCCCCCACAACCCCTGCCTCTGTCTCTGTGTGTATGTATGTTGTATGTATTACGTATATACGCACACCTGGGCTGGAGGGCTGGGGGCTTGGGGGAGGAGGGTGGAGTAACTCCGTGGTCGGTGGGGCAGCTCTGATCTATATGTTGCATTGCTAGTGTGATATGTATGTGGTTGTGTATCCCTTAGCACAGAAAACCACATAGCTCTTCTTCCTTTCGTTACATTCCAATACAATAGCAAGGGTCTGTTTTTAAGAGGAGCAATTCATTGAGTAGTGGAGAAACGGGTTTTAGGCAGGGTTCTGGGAACTTGAAAACACCTGGGGTCTTTGACAGAAGAAAGGTGAATCCTATGGGCTTGTCACCTACAAGCATGAGATGTCATTCAGGGGATGTTCTCTTGCCTGCCTGCCTTTTCCACTGGGCTACTTACTTTCCCAGTTTTCTGCAGAGACCTGTACGTAATACTGCAGCCTTCTCCCCAAAGTGTCCCTCTCCCCAAAGTGTCCCTCTCCCCAAAGTGTCCTTCTGCCTCTCTCACTAGGTTGGAGATAAAAAATAGCCGTAGCCCACGAATCCTTTTGGCCGAGATGCATACACGCACTGGCTTGTTCTCTTCCCTCCCTCTGTTTAAGGTTGTGACATGAAACAACAAGAAAAAAACCTCTGATAAGAAATTGGAAAGCCAGGTTTTAAGGAGGACCTGGTCCTGCACATAGGTCCTTTCTAGGCAGTCTGAGTACAGTGGCTTATGTTTTTTAAGTACGTACCGTGTCCCAGACACTGTCCTGAGTGCCCAGCAAACATGCATTATCTCCTGGCATCCTGATAACCATCCCGAGTAGGATAACTTCTCCCCACCTTACAGACAGGACACTCAGGCTGGGGGTGAGCAAATGGCACACCCGGGGTCACCTAGCCGGGAAGCGGCTTGATCTCGGGATCTGCCTGAGGCTAAAGCACCTGCTTACATCCACTCCCTCGGGAGGCTTTTCCGTGTGTGACAGTGCGGCTGCCCCAACAGAAAACTCTGGTCCTTTATTATCTGCCCGAAGAGCCAGGCTTAGAAAGTAGGAAGCCACAGGATTCAACACAGCAGTGTGAGTGTGGACGCATTTCAGTACAGACTGCCTCTGTGAGAGTCAGATATCCATGTTTACTATTGGATTTAGAATGTTTTTCAATCTTTTTTTTGTGGTTATATGCTAAAATATTATTTAGACTAAAAGAACGTCAGAATTTTTTTTAGAAGAATGAGAAGTTTCAGCCAACATGACTATCGGATTTGGATTTTTTTTTTTTTCCTTTTCCTGTGCCTATTGAGATAGTACATCTTCAGCAAGAGTGCTAGGCATGTGCTACAAATACCAATCCGGGAGGAGGCGTGATGTCCTGGCTGAAAGCTTTGATGTCAGACAGTCATGGGGTTGACGCCTGGCCCTGCTGCTTCGGAGCCGTGTGTGCGGGGGAACTTCTACTAACTTGAGTTTCCACAACGAGAAAATAGGAAGAATGTGCTGCCTCTAGGGTCCTATGAGGTGGTCATTGCCTAGCATACATTAACCCCATGGGAAATTTCGGTTATTGCTGAAAAAGGAACTAAATCATTAGATGGAGTTCAGGGTACAATGAAGTTTTGATCGTTCTGGTTCCTATCAATGCATTCTTAATGTAGCTCTTGTAATCCCCCTTCCCTTTTATTGGTAGGGAGGAATATGGGTAAATGAGACAGGAAAATGGCATGGAGCCCACTAGTAGGTATAAATGTGGTTTTCAAAGCTTCAAAAGGAGAAAATCTAATAAGTCATTTCTCAACATTGATTTTGTTTACAGTTGGCGGGAAGGGATTCTCCAATAAGGGCAGAGATGCCAGGAAATCTTCAACATTATGGAAGGTAGAACTTCTGGTCTTTGATTCACAGTATTGGATTTTATTATCTTTTTTGGTAAAGGTAAAATCATCAACTCTGAAATTACCTTTGTGCTATTTACTGGCAGTCGTTTACTGCAGTGGAAATGCTGTTGTTTCCAGTGAATTAAAACTTTATCATATTTGGTGTTTTCCAAGTAGCATCTGGCTTCCCCTAAAAGAAAATGAATCCATATTAAGTGGGAATATATCCTGTTTTATGTATTCCTGTTTATCACTTACCTAATTGAGTTGAGTCATTTCTGTGCTTGCTTTTCAGATTTCTTACTGGACCCTTGAACCTTAATGATCCAGAAGCAAAATGCAGATTCCCCAAAATTTTTGTAAACACAGATGACACTTATGAAGCACTGCATTTAATTGTCTATAAGGTAACAACTGTTTTTCCCTCCGGCATTACAGAAACGCGAAAGTAAATCTTTCTTGCGTGTGTAGACGAGTGTGTGTGCCTACACGCCCCTGAAATATTTCTCAGAACAGATGTTAAAAGTTCTCATTGGAAAACTCAGAATGGGCGGCTCTCTGGAACAGTGGGTTTGTTTTCAGCTCCTTTTCAATGCTTTTCTTATTAGTGAAAGAATCACTGTCTGACACTGTCTCGGGCTGTGACTCAGAAGCGTTCGGAAGTCCCGTGTGCTCACACACACAGGCCAGCAGCGGTGGTGTGCTTCGTCGTTAGATGCCTTCCGGTGTGGGACTGGCCACACTCCAGTGAATTCTGCTTTCGCGGATTGGAAAGCACAGACTTGCGGGTTCTGTTACGGTAGTCCAGGCATAGCTCGGATACGTTAGCTTGGTTCTTGTAAAGGTGATTTTGGTTCAAGAAGGAAGGCTAAGCATGTGTGTTTATCTTCTTCCCCACCTGAGAGTACAATTATGTTTGGATTTGTAAAGGCCTAGAAATGGTGGTGTGCGAGCATAGGACGGAGGTGAACCTCAGCGTGAGGGATTTTCTCTCCCTGGAAGGCAGAAAGGGGGTGTCAGTGGGGTGCTGATGAATGAAGTCTGGTCAAGGACAAGTGGGGGGTGCACTAAGGCAAGAGCCTGCCTGCCCACACAGAAGTGCAGAGAAGCCCCCAGCTTAGAGATAGCACCTAAGGAGTCCGGAGTGGAAGGCGAGCTTGGAAGGAAGGGGAGTAAGTGTTGTATATAAACCAGCCAGACACCCCTTTTCCCATCCTTACATACTCACAGGCAACCGAGCACCTATTCCTGGGTGAAAGTCAGGGTCTTTTTTTTTTTCCCCCCCCTGGGATCATGACCTGAGTCAAAGGCAGACCCTTCCAGGCGTCCCTCAAGGGTCCTTTTAAAGGAAAACAGTCTGGGGAGCCAGAGCGCGGCCAGCGTGGTTGTGCGCAGCTGAGAGTAAGTGCTGATTGCGGGAGCCCGGTGACTGCTACCCTCATCCTGCCCCGGAGCAGGGCCTCCCTCCTTGGTGAGCTTCGCATTCCCTCATCCTTTAGTGTGCATGGGAAAACAAAACTAGATCTTGAGAGAAACAAAAACTACTCTGGGAACAGAGAGAACGTATAAAAATTACCATCCACAGAGATGAGAGAAGTGTATCTATAAAATGGGAACAGGACAACCTGAGAGTCAGGGCTAGAATAAACTTAGGGTGATTGAAAACATAATTTTATTTATTGGGGCAAGATATACATAGCATAAAATTTGCCATTTTAACCGGTTTTAAGTGTATGGTTCAGTACATAAACAGTATTGGACAAACTTACCACTATCTGTTTCCAGAACTTGTCTTTACCCCAAATTCTGTACCCATTAAAAATAACACTTCAGTCCCTGTCCCCTGAAAATATACTTGTTGAAAGGGTTAAAGATAAGTTGCCTTGCTTTGAATATAAGATAAAATGACAAGAGATAAAAATATGGAGAGAATCATTGAACACTACATCAAAAACTAGTGATGTACTATATGTGGGCTAATTGAATTTAAATTTCAAAATAATTCCTTTAAAAAATTTTTTTTTAAATAAATAAAATACGAAAACATGGGAGAGAGGGATTTCCACATCTGATTCACAGAAAGTTGAAGGAGAGGACTTTAGTCAAGTGTATTATGAGGACATATCTAGCTGAAGAGGAACACATTTCCCAGATTGAAAAGGCCCACCGAATGTCTCACAGTGAATCAAAAAGACCCACTCCAATCCACACAGTGGGCAGTTTCAGAAATATAAAGAGAAGATCCCAGAAGCTGCCAGAAGGAAAATCAGGTCATCTGTAAATAAAATCGGCATGAGCAGTCTTTTCTTTACGGGCAGCAGATACTAGGTGACAAGGGAAGGAAGACTTTCAAAGTTCCAAGAGAGAGGGATATTCAGTGTAGAATTCTTTGCCCAGCCAAACTGTCCCATCGCAGGTGAGATCGAAAAGAGGTGTGTTAATGGTGGAAAGTCTCAAAAAGGTTACCCCATGTGTCTGGTCTTCGGGTTTGCGTGGGTTTGTGTGTCAGAATCAGTGAGGAAACCGAGAACGAGAATCCTCAGAATCCACACCCGTGGCCTGGACGCTTGAGAACAGGAGGAAGGCGGCTTGTGGTGATCGAGCTCTGAGTCTGTGATGGGGGTTAGCACCTCAGGGACTTCTGCGGTGGAACAGAGAAATGGGGGCTCTGTTCTGGGTGCGGGGGCCCCAGAACAAAAAGATGTTGCATTCATAAAATAGTACGACTGCGAGATTTGATTGAATGTTGGGTGTTCTAAGGAATGGCACAGGAGGAGAGAATCCCAGGGAAGATGTAGAGACGTGTCTGAAAATGAACCATAACTGGGGTAGGGAAAAGCCCACATCTCTAGCAAGTGAAAATCATTCTCTGAATGACTTGGGGTAATGATTTCAAATTCTAGTGGAAGAAATATCCTGGTACACTTTGTTGTTTATTGGATTTCTGATTTTAGAGTCAATCAATAGGTAGAATTTTAAATGGGATGATGGCATCACAGTTATTTCAAAAAGTTATTTTTTTTCCAAAACAGCTTTGTTGAGATACAGTGCACATACTGTATAATTAGCCCACTTAATGTATTCAGTTCAGTGGTTTCTCACTGCAAAGTGCAGGATTCCCCAAGACCACTCTTGCTTCTGACACACGCTGCTAGCTCAGGGGCCCCCAAGACCACCCAGGAGTTCACTAGAGGTGCTTGCAGGACTCAGAGAAGCTGGCCCACTCCCAGTCACAGTTTACTACAAAGAAATGCAAATGAAAGTTGGCCCAGGAAAGAGGCACTCAGGGCAGGACCCGGGAGTCCAGCTCTGAGCTTGCCCCCTCCCGGTGGAGCTGTGCAGACAGCACGGAGCCTGTTTCTCCCAGCAGGGATGTGTGACATGTGCGCAGTCTTACCATCCAGGGCAGCTCTCTCGAGCCTTGACATCCAGAGTTTTGACTGGGCCTTGGCCGTGCAGACACAGCTGATCGCTGGCGTTCCTGGCCTTAGTCGCCAGCTGATGTCGCATGGGCTCGGGGCCAGAAGGGATGTTGGCCTGTGGTTTTTCTCCTTCTGAAGTCATGGTCTGGTTTTGGTATCAGCTACTACCAGCCTCAGGCTGGGTTGGAAAGTGTTTCCTCATCTCCTGTGTTTTGGAAGAGTTTGTGAAGGATTGCTATTAATTCTTGGAATAATTGGTCACCGTGAAGCCACCTACATCTGGGCTTTTCTTTGTTGGAAACCTTCCCATGATGAAAGAGTGTCTGTCCTTGTTCTAGGTCTTACTGTCTGTCTCTTGAGTTGTTTCAGTTGTTTGTGTCTTACTGGGAATTTGTTCTGCTCATTCTTCGGTTGTTCATATATAATTTTTCGTAGTATTACAGCCTTAAAATCCTTCCCCCCACCCCCAATCCTTAACGGCAGCTCCTCTTTAATCCCTCATTTTAGTGATTTGTGTCTCCTCTCCTTTTCACTGTGTTGTTTTTTGTGTTTCCTCTCCTTTAATTTTGCTCTTTTCAGAGAACCAGCTTCTGGTATTGATTTATTTCATATTTTTGCTCTATTCTCTATTTCATTTACTTCTGCTCTGATCTTTGGTATCTTCTCCCTTCTCTTGCTTTAGGTTTAGTTTGCTCTTCTTTTCCAAGGCCTGAGGATGGAAGTTTAAATTCTTGATTTTGGGATCTTCCTTATTTTTCATGTATGTGTTGATGGCTCTGAAGTAAAGACTGACGCTGTTGATTCTCAGATTTAGTGGATTTTCTTAAACATTCCTCCATCTGCTGTCTGCCCTTCGGAAAGTTTCCCCCTGGAAATTTAAAGTATTGTGTTGTTTTTTTGTTTGCTTTTTGTGTTTTTTTTAAGATTTTATTTATTTACTTGACACACAGAGATCACAAGCAGGCAGAGAGGCAGGCAGAGAGACAGGGAAGCAGGCTCCCTGCTGAGCAGAGAACCTGATGCAGGGCTCGATCCCAGGACCCCGAGATCATGACCCGAGCCGAAGGCATAGGCTTAACGCACTGAACCATCCAGGTGCCCCTAAAGTATTGTTTTTTATAAGTTTCTTCAGTTAGGGTGTTTGAGGATTCTGTGGAGCTCGTCATGCCGCCATTTTGAACGGGCTCCCAGGTCCTGGTCCTCCGTAGACAACCGGTGATCTGTGTCTGGAGATGTGATGTGGCGTCTGAGATGAGCGCGTAGTCAGGGGAGCAGGGTAGAGTAGGACTGTGTGTCCGCTGACGGCCACCGGGGAAGTGATGGCCTGCAGGGTTCGTTACGCTATTTTGTGCGCTTTTCTATGTATTGGAAATTCTTCAGGTTTTTAAACAGGGGCTCGAAAGGCACAGTTTTAAAAAAAACAACCTGTAAGGAGTCACACATGCAGCTGGCGGCAGGAAACCCTGTAGATGATAGACGGACGGGATGGAGCTTCTGTGTGGGGGAGTGGCGCTGTGAAACACCGCGTCGCTCAAGTCACAAGGAGGCCAGAGGCCCCTCACCTCCACAAGGTAGCACCTTGGGAAGCAGAGCTGGTGGTCTCAGATGTCCTGATATCTCAGCCGAGGCTGCAAGTTGGAATCTTCATAGGAAACTAGTGGGCATCTAAGTCAAAGTTACAGAGAAGGAGACACGTACTGGATGGAACTCGCCTGTGGGCCACCAGTGTTGCGGCCTGTTGCTAAGCGGGTGAGAGTTATGAATCACTTACAGAATAGCGCAGGTGTGCTTGAGTGTGCCCGCGCGAAAACAGTTACGGCTGCTGGAGGCTGAGCGGGGCATGTGGGCAGAGGGGCAGGGACGGGGGACAGGGGTAAGTGTGCTCGTATGGAAAGCAGCCATCCAGGAGCTTGTCCCTGCGACTGTGGCGTGAGAAGTGGGCAACTTGGGGCTGTAGGGTCACCCGTGGGGAAGCTGGAGTGGCTCTAAGCAGCGGGGAGGAAAAGGAAGGCCGATGAGGGGCTTCATCACTGGGACGTGCGTAGGGATTCAGCGTGCCATCTGAAGGCCTCAGTGGTAGAGCCGAGGTCTCCAAACCCGTTCCGGTGGCTGCCCACAGGGACGCGCCTCAGGAGGAGTTCTGTGGCTTTTTCTCCGAAGGCCATATGTTCTGTGTGACTTTTTGCCACTGTGTAGTATATGCAGTAATACATTTAACCATGTCTGGTTATTTGATTTATGGTTGCTGTAGCCAGTGTCACCGGTGCAGCATTCACTATCATGAAAGGGGAGACAAGGGGACATTCATCTGCTGGGGCATTTTAACTGTGTTCGTGGAAACTTTCAAAGATACACAAAAATAGACTAGAAGAATGAATCCCCAGATGCCCATCACACAGCTTAATTTAATGAACAGCATGCTTATCTTTCATCTGTTTTCCCTGTGTGGTTTTTACTTTATTTTATTTTTTTGCTTGCACATGTTAGATCATGTCATTTCACTTGTAAGTGCCTCAATGTGCATCTCTAATGAGGGCATCTGTTTCCACCTAACCACCGTGTTATTAGCACACCTGGCAGGATAAACACTTTCCTTAATGTTCTCTGCTCTCTAGTCCATATCCAGATCTCTCCAGTTGACTAAAAAATAACTTGACCAAGGGATTCAAGTCAAAATTCAAGGAGAGCCACTGAATTGGGTCATCGAATTTCTTTTTTGTGCCATTTTGTAATCCTTGGTTTGTTTTCTCTTCCCAGGCTATGAGTGCAGCTGTGTGCTTTATGATTGATGGTAGGTACACACCTGTATCCGACTTCAGCCCGTGTAGATAAGCCTTCTCTCTTTACGCTTTGCTGTGCTCTGTCATTAAACAGTAAACATGTTGTCATAGAGGCTCTATTAAGCACAGCTCCCCTCTGTGAGCTCTGCCACAGAACTAGCTCTGTCTCATATTTTTAAAGTCCTCGCCTACCTGCTTCCTAGCAGCTGGCCCTGGGCACCTTTCTTCGCCTCCCTCCCTGTGAAGTGATAACAGGAGTACGTTTTTTCAAAGGGGGCTGAGGGGGTTAAATCGGGTCATGTTTGTAAAGCACCGGAGGGCTGCTGGCCCCTGAGTACTGTGTGGTGTGTGTTAGACACTTGACCTTCTTTGGCCAACTTACCACCCCACGGGGTGTGCTTAAATTGATATTCACAGAGAGATAGGTCTCCGACTCTTGTACACCTTAACTATAACTAACTGAGACTCTCCTGTTTCTCTTCTCTTTGGGAGGGGAGGGAGAGCCAGTCATTTAATTATTTTATTTTCCTGATCAGTAAAGTTTTCATTGGAATACTGTAATTAAGACCGTTAGATGAATACTGACCTTTTCAACACAAAGAATTCTAAAACTTACTGGTATTTTTTAAATTACTCGTTAGCCTCTGTACAGCCCACGTTGGATTTTTGCCGAAGACTGGACAGCATTGTTGGGCCCCAGCTCACAGTGCTGGCATCTGACATTTGTGAGCAGTTTAACATCAACAAAAGAATGTCTGGGTTTGTACTTCGCTTCGTGTTTACTTTCTAGCATTTAACTGGTTTGGGAAGAAGAAGGGTAGTTTTTACTTAAGAAAATGGATGGTAATATCATTTGTGTTTTCTCTGACTCTGGAAAACAAACATGCAGCTCAGTCCTGTCTGAAAAGCTCCCTGGGGAACTGGGGAACGGTTCCCGAGCTTTTCTCCAAGATGATGGTGGGGGCCAGGTCTTCTGTGAATACCTTCCCTCAGCCTGCCCCTTGACTGTCGTGTCAAGGAATGGGGTGGGGTGTGCTAGCTGTGCCTGTGGGCTGGACCCCGTGACGGCCACCGCACATCCCACTGGACCTGCCCAGACTGTAAATTCACACTGGCCGCGGTGATAGTCAGGGCTTTGCCTCGTGTAGACAGAAAGTACCTTTCCTGTTGTACACACATGTGTGGCGGAGAGTTGGTCGTGCTGTAGCCCATTAGGGCGTTGGGCCAGAATCTGGTGCCTTGAAAGACTCTAGCTCCAGGCGTGTATCGGGAGACTCCAGTTAAACTCATTTTGGTTCTAAGGACACTGGGAAGTCATTGAACCTCTTTCTACTCTCTTCCCAACGTAAAGTCATATGCCATAAAGATTTAAGCGAGCACATGGGAAGTCATTCGAGAAACAAAAGCCCTCTTTATGTGGACTTCCTGTATGTTTGAGAAGTTACTAACGTGTATGAATTTATGTATGACCAGTGTTCATAGTGGCCCCACTATGTGTGTGTGTGTGTATACGGTCTTCCAGAAGCCCCAGCCTATAGAGAGGACACACACAGGGTCCGGCTGCTAGTACGGATAGGTTTTGTATCTGCATGTGGATTGTTAGTCAACAGCCTACTTCGCATCAGAAAAGATTAAGCCAAGAACTGAACGTGCCTGACCACTTTGCATCTTGAGGTTTAATTTTTTTTATTCAATTTAATTAACATACAGTGTATTATTAGTTTCAGGGTAGAATTTAGTGACTCATTGGTTGCACGTAACACCCAGTGCTCCTTCCAGTGCCTCCTCAAGCCCCATCCCCTAGGTACCCCACCCCAGACACACCTTCCCTGCAGCAACCCTCAGTTTGTTTCCTAGATTTCAGTATCTCTGTGGTTTCTCTCTCGAGGTTTCACTTTTTTCACTGTGAAACTGTCAGGTTTTCATTTCTGAAGGAAGCATAAGTGAGTCAGATCTGTTTGGTATCATGCAAGTTATAAAGTGCTGAGTGGAGAGAGAGAAAGTCTAGTAAGTTCCCTGCTTTCCTAACCTGCCCCCCCCGCCCCGCCCCCCGGAGATTGCTGGACACGTTAACCGTTCTGCCTGTGCTTTCCGGGGACGTGACGGATTTTCATGAGCTCGCCAGCAATTATCTGAGGAAGTCTTGCTTGTCAGGGACCTCCTATTCTGCAAAGGTCAACTCTCCTCAGGATTCTACAGAAGTCATGTCACGTATTTTTTGTTTTTTTTAACTTTGGTTTTATTGTTTTTTATAATATACAAGTCTGGGATTTATATAGTTCATTTATTAGTCACTTCTAGATTTCTACCTTTGGTGTCATACTCATGGCTTTCTACCCTGATATCATAAAACTATGCCATTTTTATCTCTGGTACTTTTAGGGTTTTATCTTCTGTGTTTCAGTCTTTAATTCACCTGGAATTTTCAAGTGCTAGAGGAAGGGCTCTGAGGTTTTTTTTCCCCCCCCAAAACAATAGTTTGAAGAAAGGAGAGGGCCATGGGCAATAATCTAATTTCACTAGGAAGAAGTTTTCTCTCTGATATTTTATTACGGAAATTTGCAAACAGGAAGGTGGAAAAAATGACACCGTGAACACACACACAACCCGCCCCTTAGATTCGGTTCGTAACTCTTGGCTCTGTATGGTCTAGCATAGCTCCATCGCGGGGGGACAGTTACTGGTAACAGAACCGCCGTGTGGTATCCGTGGTTCCTGAAAGATGGACACCTGGAAAACTCGATGGTAGTACACACAACTTAGGGCAGTGCCAAGAACAGAGGCTCTAGAGGCATATTGTTTTTGTCTTTGAAAGTTGACCTTAGGTGCTCTCGACGCATCTGAGATTTTATATGTAACGGCGCTCTCGCTTGCCAAGCTGTTAAGTATCAGCTGACCAGAGGAAAATGCTCTTTAGTACAAAAGATAATGTGCTTTTCTTCTGGAAATCCTGACTCAGATCAAACCATTTTATACCCCAGTCCTAGGACCTCCATCCAAGACTCACATCCCAGCTCCTGCCCGCAATTCTGAGGGGTACTGTATGAGGCAGCCAGCCATCCCTGTCCTGACCCCAGAGGTCAGCGCCAGGACCTTGGTGCCCAGCTATTCTGATAGCCTCAACCCTCCATGGACACCAGCTGTAGGGCTGACTTGGGGCATAAAGTTGAGTGTTGAATCCATATGCTTAAGCTGCAGTTCTTTTAATTGTTCCTTGGAAAATTGAGGTCACCCCTTTAAAGAATGGTGTGAAGTAGATTCATCTGGTCTTTCGTTTCTATTACGTGTGTGACACCTTGATTTTTTTCTACTCAAGGACTTTGCAATTCAGTTGTTTTTAAATTTTTTTTCTTTTTTTGAGTGTAATTTATGTCCTTAATTTTTTTTTAAACATTTTGTTTATTTGAGAGAGAGAGAGAGAGAGCAGGAACAGGGGGAGAGGGAGAAGCAGACTCCCCTCTGAGCAGGGAGCCCGATGCAGGACTTGATCCCAGGACCCTGAGATCATGACCTGAGCCAGAGGCAGATGCTTAACTGAGCCACCCAGGCACCCCAATGTCCTTAGTTTTTAAATTCAGAAATATAAATATTGGAAATTTTCTCTCATTTAGCTTGTATCTTCTTAGACTTACACACATAGGAAAATAGTGACATATACACAGTGTTCTTTATGGATGGGTTTCTGTAAATCTGCACCTTTTAAAAAATGCATGTCAGAGGGGCGCCTGGTGGCTCAGTCGTTAAGTGTCTGCCTTCGGCTCAGGTCATGATCCCAGGGTCCTGGGATCAAGCCCCGCATTGGGCTCCCTGCTCGGCGAGAAGCCTGCTTCTCCCTTTCCCACTCCCCCTGCATGTATTCCTTCTCTTGCTGTCTCTCTTTGTCAAAGTAAGTAAGTAAAATCTATAGAAAAAAAAAAAATATATATGGCATGAACATCATTTTAAACCAATAAATATGGATCTGCCTCTCCTCTTTCAGGGCTTCACGGTACTTATTGGGTCGATGTGCTCTGTTGAATCATTGTGGCATTTGCTGGGAAGTCTGGATCTAGCCATTAGCATTAAAATAGCTCTGTATTAAGCAATCTGGTGCACACGTGTACTCATCCCCTTAGGAGATGTCCCTAGCATGGAGTTCTAGGGCAAAGGGAATGCGCAGTGACAATGTGGTCACCTCCCACAGGAGCCACTCATTCTCTGTGGTGTGTCTTGACATCTGCTAGGGGACATCGAGGTTGGCATTTCTGTCTCTTCCACGAACTGCCTGTCCGTGTCCATAGGCTCTTCCCACTCAAGTGCTTTGTATCTTTGCTTTTACGTTCACGTTCTTCAGTCATGCCACGTATTTTTTTGAGTTTGGTTTTACTGTTTTTAATAACGTGTCTGGGATTTGTATGTAGTCTGTTTCATTGGGCCTCTCCTTTAGATTTCTCTCTTCGCTGGCCTACCTACAGCTTTCTATCCCAACGTCATTTCTAAGACGCCATTTTCATCTGTGGTACTTTTATGGTTTTATCGTCTGTGTCTCAGTCTAATTCACCTGGAATTTTTAAGGGTTAGAGACAGGCTCTAATTTAAGACTTTTCCCCCCATTTCGATAGTTTTCTGAATCTGAGACATTTGTTTCTGTTTCCCATATTCCTACTCACTAGCCACTTTGAATGCTGCATTTTGGAAAGGTGTGAGGAGGAGAAGGAAGTACAAAGTTACTGAAAAGGGAGACTCTTTCCTGTGAGCAATTTGTGTAATCCTTTTTTTTTTTTTTAAGATTTTATTTATTTGACAGAGATCACAAGTAGGCAGAGAGGCAGGCATAGAGAGAGGGGGAAGCAGGCTCCCTGCTGAGCAGAGTGCCCGATGTGGGGCTCAATCCCAGGACCCTGAGATCATGACCTGAGTCGAAGGCAGAGGCTTAACCCACTGAGCCACCCAGGCGCCCCCGTGTAATCCTTTTTTATCAGTCACTTTGAATACATTCGTAAACCAGCCCAGTTGCTTGGGAGGTTGATGGTGCTAGGATTTCTCGTGAGGAGTGCACCCACTGACGGAAGGTTGGTGACGATGAGGCTCAGGACGGGATGCCAGGGAGGAGGGAAGCGAGATGGGATGGGTGTGCCGGGCTGGCATGCAGAGGGAGAGCAGGGGCGGGGGAGCCTTCCTTCCAGGGTGGAGTTCACCTGCATAGTCCAAGGGCTCAGCTATGCCCCACTTCCTGATTACCCTAGACATGCAAAGGAGCAAGCGCTGTACTGTGCACAGTCTACACGCCGGTCAATTCAGAATCTTATTTTTCAGTTCAGTTTGTTAAGTGAGGAATAGCCATCCTCACCTAGAAGCCACATGTGTGGCAACCTGAGCCATCTGGAGCAAGGCCCAGAACAAGGAAAGCCACCAGATGGTCTCGGTGCTCCCAGCCAGCCATTGACGTCTGCAGGGAGACTCCACAGGCAGTCCAGCGCGTGCTGAACTGCGGATTTCCTCCATCGGTCCAAGCCTTTCCTGGCACGCTCTTGCAGTTTGGGTGGGTTTTCACGTACCTGGTCCTTAAACACTGACGTCTCCGGCAGCTCGGTTAAACGGATGCTGTTTCCTCGTGGGGACCCTCCCTGTGACTCTGCCAATCACAGATGCTTGGGTTTTCAGCCAGTTGTAGAAGGAAGAGGCAAAGGGATGTGAAGCTGACAGAAAACAGAAAGTCCCCTCTAAAAACAACCACTTAAGACAGGCCCCACCTTTCCGTGTTCTTTGAGGATATCGTTACTGTGCCAGGATATTTTAAGCCAAACTTCGTAACATATTGTCAAGAAGGATTCTGTATTTCCCCGTGTTCAGTGTATTTTCTATTGACGTAGTTAACTGTATTTAGCATGTTCTTTTTTAAGGAGGCAAGAAATTTGCATTTCTGTGTTTAGAAAAAAAAAAATGCTTTGGTGTTTAAGAGGAGTCGGTTTCCAGTCTTTGGGAAAGATACCAGGTGCATGTGGCTGCTACTCCTTCAAAACTCGCATACCGTTTGTTAGATGTTACTTTTGATAGAACTAATAAGCCCATAGGATGAACATTATCCTTGCTGTTTTTAATTGCGATCTGGTCTCTCCTTTTTCTTTCATTAAGAGGACAAGTTAATAGTGAAAGAGCAAGTAGCAATTTTTCTGTTCCTGTTTTTATGTCCTCCTCATGGAAGGCAGAGTGGAAAAAGGCCACATTGGTCCCTGTCTTAACTACTGGATAGCATCTGCCAAATGTAAATTTCCATCAGGGGTACAAAAGAAATAATTTAGATCTTCTTAGAAGAGTATCTTACATACTCTAAATGAGGGAAAAAGGGAGGCCACAGCAAGTGTTTTGGGGTGACACAGAACAGCCAGGACTGTAAGCCTGATTGCGGCTGGGTAGAAGTTTGCCTGGACAACGAAATCCCCAACTCTTCCCAGATGTCTTTTAAATGTTCCATCTTTCCAAACAGTGTTTCTTGTAGTTACACTTGCTTTTCTTAGTTTTAGGGGCTTACTAAAAACATATTCTGGTTTTGTTAAGAATTTTCTTTTCATTCTTCTGGACACTAAGCCATCCACATTCTTTCTTTGCCTGGATGTAAAGTATTACAGTAGTAAACCCACTTTTCCGGAGGTCGGATTTCCGGTACCCTCAGCCCACCAGAACATGGCTGCTAACCCTGAAGTAAGCAGAGAAGCTTCTGAGCCCCCCAGTGGCAGGGCTGCTCAGGCTGTCACCACACGCCAGAGTATAACTGAAGTAAGGGTGCAGGGAGGGCGGGAGGCCCCGGGAGCTGTGGCCTCAACTGTCGGAGCGGCTCCCTCAGGAGTCCAGACTCGGACCTGCGAGGCGATGTGGTAGCCTTGTCCAGTCTTTTCAAATAATAGAAGATCTGTTCCCATTAAAATATTCATTATGCTTCAGCAGAAAAGCCTAATAAGCCTTAGAACAGTCTCTCCCGCTAGGGTGGTGAAAGCTTTGTTACAGGAGTAAGCTTCGATTCTGCGGCAGTTTACATCCAGGGAGCGCGTTCATTCCGCAGCCCCGCGGGATCACGGAGCCGTTACTCTCCTGAAACGGGTCAGCAAACAACTTCTGCAAAGGGCCCTATAATACATGTTTCAGATTTTGTGGGCGGCACGTGTTGCAAGCGCTCCACTGTCGTTGAAGCGTGGAAGTGGCCACAGACCGTATGTGAATGCGTGGGTGTGGCCATGGGCCGCTAAAGCTTTATTTAGAAAAATGGCCACTTTTGCCCCCCAGGGCCACTAATCGTTTGCTGACCCGTCCGCTGGAAGACAGGTGGCCTGTGTGTAGTTTGCATCTGTTTTTAAAAATTCAAAATGCAGAGAATAATCAAGTGATTGCCATTTCTAAAGCATTATTATGGAGAAAATCATCACAAAAATGGTTATAATACTGGTTTTTCAAAAAGATAAACTTGAGCTTTCTGGAAAATTCCATCATATTGAATACTTCGTGGTTATCAAATAAGGTACTAGTGAACAAGGAGCTTATTACATCTTAACTGAGATTCTTGATTTGAAGGCCCAGCCATCGAAAATACAAGGCCTTAGCCACATGGATTTAAGGCTTTAACAATGTAGTGCTATTGTTTGGATAATTATTCTCTGAGAAATGTTACCATTTTAATGACATGTTTTCACAGGTCTGAAAAAGAACCCCAGTTTAAGTTTATCTACTTCAATCATATGAATTTAGCCGAGAAGAGTACAATTCACATGAGGAAAACACCTAGTGTATCACTTACATCCGTGCATCCGGATTTAATGAAGATTCTGGGCGACATCAACAGTGATTTTACTCGGTAATTCTAACAACTTCTCAACCTGGGCATTCCCTTTCTAAGGAGAGAAGCAGCACTGAAGGAATCCTCTTCAAAGTGGAGTGCCCCAGAGCCACCTCAGAGGGTCCCCCTTCCGAAGAATTAGGAGGCCCCAGAGTCACTGGTCACTTGCACGTGACTCCCCACAGTTTCCAAGTGACTGGTTTCCAGTCTCTGGTCTTAGAGTAGACGTGTCTTTTTGCTCCAGCTAACCCTGTAACAAACTTTTGCATTTTGGAACTCGTGTCTTGCAGAGTGGATGAGGACGAAGAAGTCATCGTGAAGGCCATGAGCGATTACTGGGTTGTCGGGAAGAAGTCTGACCAGCGGGAGCTGTATGTTATTCTGAATCAAAAAAACGCAAACCTGATTGAAGTCAACGGTAAGTAGCCTTTGGTACTTGCGTGCTGTCCATTTGGTGTGCCTGGAAGCCTGCTGGAGAGCGAGTCACGACGGTGGGGATGTTGAGCAGACGCCCATCGCTTAAAGGGAACTGATTTGATCCATTCTGTGTTCTTCTGTTGCAAAGTTTCTTAAAAAAGTATGTGAAAGACTTCCCCGTGTTACAGGAGATTTGACAGTGGCCGAAGGAAAATTTTCTATAATGCTAAAAGGAAAAAAAAAAAATCCCATGGCTTTATTCATTGTGTATAAAAATGTCCACTTTTATTCCTGGTGTTAAAGAGACAGCCCAGGGCGGAGCCATCAGGTTCACTGGGCAGGTCACAGGCGCCCCCCCCCCACCGCCCATCTCCGCCTGGTTTGTGGCTGAGCAGAGGGATGGCGCGGGACATCCCTCCTGCCTTCCAGCCCTTGCGGTCTGGTCCCAGGCCAGCGCATTGTGGCTGATCCTGACAGCTGCCTGAGCTGGAGAGGCCTGTGTCCCTTCACTGCCTCGGGCTCCCTGGCTGCTCTGCGCTCTGCTCCAGCGGGATGGTTGGGGCAATGGTCTAAATAGGAGAAGAGTTGGTGTGTGGTTTAGTTTTCTGCACAAATCTGCTAGGACATGGGACACTTTTCTCTTCCTAGTACTTGTAGCAAGAGTCATGTGGATTAGCAACAGGCACCAGGCACAGGGGGGGACTGGAAGTCATGGTGATGCCCCTCTGGGGAGCACTGGAGCCCCGGCCCAGGCGGCAGCTCGGGTCCCTGGAGGGTTGCACCAGAGTGCTCATTGGTCCCCCAGCCCGGGGGTGTGTCAGGGGCTTGCGCCTCCCCAGGCCCAGAGGAACGCTGTGTGGCACAGCACTGAGGTCTTGGGGCACACGGGGCTTTGTTGTCCTTTCTCTTGATCGATGAACGCTTCTGACCTAGGCCTCGGAGAGGAAAGGTCAATAAAGGGGGATATTTCTTCCCATCTGTGTTCCAGAAGAGTTGAAAGTACTAATGTATATCCTGTAACCTTTTAAGTGAAAACCTCGGTTTCTCACCTGTTTTCTGTTTTGTTTTTTTTTGTTTTTGCAGAAGAGGTAAAGAAACTCTGTGCAACGCAGTTCAATAACATATTCTTCTTGGACTGACCCATAATGGCTCGCCGGAACATCTTTTCAAAAAAACAACTCAGCAGGCATTTTGTTTACCACTGCAGGTTCTCGGTCATATTACTGACTGAATTAATGACAATAGTAAAGCAATACTTGCTTTGAAGAATCAAATTTCTACTCAGTCTGATGATCCGCTGGGATTTTTAGATTTTAAATATTTATGTGGAAATAATTAAAGGTAGTCGGCTACATCTCTTTCATTCCATTCTTTTGACATTATGTGAATATTTTACTGGAAAATAAGACAAATAAATTGTTAAGGTTTTTAAAATTCTGGTCTGGCTGTGAGTCTCTCAGCTGTTGCTAGCTTGGGGGCCACTCCGACCCACGGGCCCCGGGCTTGTCCTTGGGGATACTCAAGCCCGGAGTGGCCACAACTGCTTGCGTCCTCACAGCGGAGGGTCACCTGGCTGGAATTTTTGTTGCCACTCTCGTGTCTTCTGTCATTTACTCTTTCCATTATGAAATCCTGAATCACTCAACCCACAAGTTACCTGAGACTGTGTGTGTTTCCGGCGATAGAAGGCGTTCTGTGTCGGGTCTTCACTGCCGACTTCTGAATTGCAGCACAGTTAGATCATGGTCTCGGGTGTATCCTTTGAAGTACTTTTCAACTGAAAATGCAGGCCGTATTTATTCGGTGTTGCAGTCTTGTTTCTGTGTGTTCAGACTTCTCAGTTTCCGTGCTTAAATTATCCTTACCACGTGTTCGTCTTTTTGATTGGTTTCCTCCTTGTAATTCTGCTGGCTTTTGCGAGGCCATCATGTAAGGTGTTTAGGAATAATGCATCTTTCGGGGGGTCGGTCCTTTTATCATTATTTCTTATTTTATCCCTATTCAGTTGTTTGCTTTAAATCTTGTTCTTTTTAAATTTTTTATTTTTATTTTTTAAAAGATTTGACAGAGAGCGAGAGACCACAAGTAGGCAGGGCAGTGGGGGGGGTCATGACCCCGAGCTGAAGGCAGAGCCTTTAACCCACTGAGCCACCCAGGCACTCCTAAATTTTTTTTTTTTTTTTTTTTTTTTTTTGAGAGAGAGAGGAGGCAGGGGGTGGAGGGGCAGAAGGAGAGAGCGAGCAAAAATCTTAAGCAGGCTCCACACTCAGCAATGGAGCCTGAGGCCAGGCTTGATCTCACGACCCTTGAGATCATGACCTGAGCCAAAACCAAGAGTCCAATGCTTCACTGACTGAGCCACCCTGGCGCCTCTAAACTCTGGTTTTCTAATATTGCTCATGAGTCTAGTCTTCTCGATTAGGTTTTCCTGGTACCTTTTTTCATATCTTTATTTTCATCCTTTCTGTCTGGTTTAAAGAAGTTTCAGAAGTTTCCATTGTAAAGAAGAACAGTGAAGTGAGTTTCGATTTTGAACCCAGGTCTGATTATCTGGGGGCGTGTGCAGAGGATGAGGGGAGTCGAACCTGCTCACAATGGTTAGGTATGTTGGCACGTTTCCCACCAGCTTTGGTGATTTTGGTTTCCAGCCTTTTTCTTTGTGTTTTCCCTTTCCCCAGCTTCATGTTGGAAGATCATTTCCTTCCTTCCCCTAGTTTGGAAGCTACAGATTATATTTTCATGCTTTTGGTGGTTATCCTTAAATTTAACACAGATTAACATAACATTTTCTAACACAGACATCAGCTATCCCTTACTGCACACCTATCCCTCAGCCTTTCCACCTTGTCCCTGCAGTGTTTGCTGTGCTGGGGAACTCGTGGGAGCTGGGGAGGAGAGGCTATGAGACAGCACGGGAGGACAGGTACGATTTGGACACGGTGGTGACAGGCAAAGGTGGTGATCCAGGCTCTGGCAGGGGACCCTGAAGAGATGTTTGAATAAACCTGTCTTCTGAGTTTTATCAGATTCTAAACTTCATCGCCTGTACTACACTTTAATATATATACGTGTATATATACAAACCATACTTTATATAGTATATACTATAGCACACATGGGTATAAAATGCATGTGCTATATATATATACATACATATATATACATATATATGTATATATATATTTTTAAAAATTTTATATATATACATACGTATATGTATACATATATACATGTATACATGTATACATATATACATGTATACATATACGTATGTATATATATATAAATTTTTTTTTTTTTGTTCAGCTCCGTTTTCAAAATGCAGGCATTTCTGTGATTCCAGCACATAAGAAACATGAAACGCAGTGGCCCAGGCAGTGGCATTTCAAAGACACCATGACAAGAAGGAAGACACGATTTTATTGGTCAGGAAATGTGTTACTGTGCTTCCATTGTAAGTGCCTTTTACATCTGCATGTACTTGGGACTCGTAACCTCTACTTTTTCTTTTTCTTACTTGCGGCGGGCTTGCTGGATTGGGCCACTGCCGTGTCCTCTTTAGGGGGGCTTGGTGCGAAACTCGAGGACGGGGCGTCCACCGGTTCCTTGAGCACAGTGATGTCGACGTCACATTCTGGTCTTTTGGCCTCTTCCTCCCTCAAGCTGTTCAGCCTAACACAAGAAGCAAACACAGGACGGTACCTTCGATTTTTCTTTGCAATTTCAAAACCAGTTTTATGCTCTATTTTGTTTATGCCAAGTAGGCCATCCCTAGATTTCAACAGTTTTTGTAAGCAGAACTGTAAATAACAACTTTACCCATATACAAAGTGATGCCATGTCTGGACAGTCCAGAATAAAATTTTCATGTATCTAAAGTGATTTTTGAACCATTTTCCTCTGTAGCAACTTAGTAGCTAGTAAGTAGCCTTTTAAAATACTCATGGTCTTTGCCCGTACGTATAGTTTAATGCTTTCTTCAACAGACCAACAGGCTCAACGTGTGCTTTGCAAAGAGCAGGCTTTAGCACTCTGGCCAGATGTGACTGCACAGTTCTCGACCACAGTTCTAGAAAGGTAGGCGAGCGGCAGACAGTGAGTGCTCAGCACGGGCCCGGCACTGTTTTAGACACTTCACAACATCAGCTCGCTAAATCCTCGCAATAGCCTGATATAGGGGATTATCTGCACTTACAGATGGGGAAATCAAGGCACTGTGAGTGGACCTTGCCCAGGGTCACCTACGTGTCAAGGGGCAGGGCTGGGATCCGAACCCAGTAGCCTAGCTCTGTGGCCTCTCGGTGCTTCTGTGTGTGCGCCGTGGGGCCCAGGTGTTCCCACCACCCGGGAGAACCAGTGGTCCCAGCCAGGATGCTTCTGGCAGTTCCAGGTTCTCGGTGCCACCGAAGGAGCCGCCTCCCTGAGGAAGTTGTACACTTTTCATGAGAGCCTTTGGTCCCCGACCACAGAGATGGGAAGGAAAGCTGGAGGAGAGGAGCTGAAAGGTTCTGGAAGTTACCTGGCTTCCAGCTCATCGTTTTCGAGTTTCCTCTGGTGGGCCATGGCCGCCTGATGCAGCCTGTTCTCCCTTATTTTCTGCTTGAGGATTTCTTCATGTTTATGTGCAGGGAACAAGATATTCACAAAAAAGATGTACAAACTTGTGATCCACACAGCAAGTTTTTCCTTTTGTTCGTCCTTGGAGTTTTCTTTTCTCTCTGGAAGAAGGTTAAAGAAGGAGCATGAAGACAATCCCGGTTCTGCCCCTCTGTGCCTTGTCTGAGCATCTTCAGCCCCTGGAAGGTGGGGGAGGCTGCACTTCCCCCCAAGCTTGGGAGGCTGAAGGTCACCACGAAGGGCTTCCCTGACCACCTGAAACAAGGCAAGCGTCAGTGGACCAGACCTATGATTGCCAAGTCTTTGAGTCTCCCGGTGTGTTCTAAATGGTGTAGGTATTTTGGTTTTCTAAAATCAAAACATGCATCTTGCATGTTTCACTGGGAGAAAAAAAAAAGAAAGCCTCTTGGTTTTTGCATGCATTGTCTTTAAAGACAGTTTTCATTAAGAAAATAATGAAAGAGCATTTTTTTCTTAAGATTTTATTATTTAGAGAGTGCAGACGAGGGGAGAGGGAGAGAGTCGCAAGCCAAATCCGCACTGAGCAAGCGCAGAGCCCAGCACCAAGCTCGGTGTGGGACTCGATCTCCCGCCCTGAGGTCGTGACCTGAGCCAAGACCAGGAGTCAGACGTTCAACAGACTGAGCCACCCCAGCGCCCTGTGAAAGAGGATTTTTAACTCTTAATTGCAGAAGAACGCAGGTAAAACTCCTGCTTTGGTGAGTTGCTTCCCATCTACACAAGGGCCAACAGATGTCCTCATGGGAATGTGTTTAAGTAGCTGGTTCTGGGAAGGTAATGCTTTGAATAGTTCTGTAAGGTCAGTAAGCTCAGGGATCTCTCAAGACAGCGAGTGTTTTTAGTGTGGGCCACTCTGCTGCGTGAGGGTGGGGAGGGGTGAGGAGTCTGGGGGTGGGGATGGTGGAAAGGTTCGGTGCTGTGAACAGTCCACCTTCCCATCTCAGGAGTCACTGCGGCGAGCACAGAGCGGACCGCTAATAGGAAGAACCTTGAGGCCAACGCCAGACTTTACAAAGACCGAGGGAGACCTTCGTCGGCACTTCCCACGTGAGTTCGTAGGTTCTAGAATATCCATGTCAGCCACGGCAGGCTAGGCTTGGGAGAATGTTGTGCATGGAGGTAAGGGATGAATAACAACTCAGGGGAATGAATGACCCTCTAACAGGCTCTGGGCACCATGTCACGGGCAGGCCCAGCCCTGCTTCAGAAGTAGCAGAATGCGGTAGTTAAGAGCAGACAGGAGAGTTCCAGTCCAGGCTCAGCTCTGCCACGGACTAGCGGTGTAACCTGTGACTGAATATGTGCCTCGGTTTCCTCATCAAAAAGGGACCCATAGTCTCCCTCACAGAGGTGGTATGAAGTCTAGACGATTGAACAGTAAACACTCAGTGATACACTAGCGGTTTCCCCACAAGCCATGCTTGCCGAAGCAAATAATTATAAAACACAAGGTCATGCACCGAACGTATCAGATGAATGACTTGTAACCAGTTTACATGAATAATTCAATGAGACAACCCATTAAAAACATTTTTGGGGGGCGCCTGGGTGGCTCAGTGGGTTAAGCCTCTGCATTCGGCTCAGGTCATGATCTCAGGGTCCTGGGATCAAGCCCCGCATCGGGCTCTCTACTCATCAGGGAGCCTGCTTCCTCCTCTCTCTCTGCCTGCCTCTCTGCCTACTTGTGATCTGTTATATAAAGTCTTAAAAAAAAAAATTTTTTTTTAAACACACAACTAAATGTTGGAGAGGACATGGAAAGACCAGACCTTCTCATATTACTGATGGCAGATGATGGCAAATGGTCTGGCCAATTAGGAAAACAACCTGGCTATTTATATCACACAATTCCACATAGATAACTATGTCCACCATGCTTTCTTTGCACACCACTTTTCACTATTCGTGATAGTCCAAAGTGGGAAGAGCCCAGCTGTCCATCCCAACTGATGAAGAGATAAAATGTGGTTTATTCATACAATGGAACACTACTCAGCTATGCAAAGGAACAAAATACTAAGAGATGTTATAGCATGAATGAATCCCAAAGTAAATTACAAGTGAAAGAAGACAGATAAAATAAACAGGATTCCATTTATATGAAATGTCCAAGAAGAGGAAGTACAGGAAGAGAGAAAGGTCATTGGTGCCAGCTGTCCCACAGCCCCCGATGCACCCCACCCACATAACAGTGGTGGGAGTGAGCGCTCACAGCATGTGGGCCAGGGAGAGACCACAAACTGGAGTTTTAGCACCCACCCTGACAAAGCAAAAGGGAGGCTGCCAGCAGCCTGATATCAGCCTGATATATCACAGGATCAAGAGAGTAGAGACTTCAGGTGGAAATAAGACTTCAAGGAACACAAACCATCTAAGAAACATGACACATCCGCGAGAGCACAATAATCCCCCAGTAACCAGCCCAAAGGTATCATCGAGGTCTGCGACTGACCTGAGCATTTAAAATAACCATTTGAAGGGCACTCAGAGCTACAAGCACACACAGAAGACAATCCTGTGAAATCAGGAAAACAACAGACAAAAGGAGTTCATAACAAGGAGATGGAAATCACAAAAAAAAAAAAATTGTGGAGCCAAGGAATATAGTGCATGAGATGAAAATGCAGGAGAGCATCAACCACAGAATAGATCAAGCAGAAGAAAGTTTGTGGATTTAAAGACAGGAACTTTTGGATTAGTATTGTTTAGGTTTCATTAACTCAGCATGGTTTAGGCTCTGGGAATTCAGCAGTGATCTTCCTGCTCAGGTGGTTTTTATGCCACCACCGCCCCCGCCACCGTGTGGACAGGGCTGAGTAATGACCTGGGACTTGGGGAAATGGAGGCAGCAGACAGAATGCTGGATGGATTTTGCCAGGAAAGGGGATAATATTAGAAGAACTATGAGGCACTGAATAAGAGTTTTGTTGTTTTTAACTGAGCACCTTTAAAAACCATCTTATCCCCTATGCAAAAGTAAAATGGATTAAAGACCTAACCAGAAAAATCCTAGAAGAAAACACAGGTAGTAGTTTCTCTGACATCAGCCCTAGCAGTATTTTTCTAGATGTGTCTCTCGAGGTGAACAAAAGCAAAAATTAACTATTGGGACCACATTAGAATAAAAAGCCTTTTACACAGTGAAGGAAACCATCACAACAAAAAGGCAATGTACAGAATGGGAAAAGATGTTTGGGAATGATATATCTGATAAGTTCTTTATATATTTTGGATATTAATCCCTTAACACCAAAAACAATCCTATTAATAAATGGACAAGAGGACCTGAACACACATTTTTTTTCTTTTTTTTTTTTAAGATTTTATTTATTTATTTGACAGACAGAGATCACAAGTAGGCAGAGAGGCAGGCAGAGGGAGAGGAGGAAGCAGGCTCCCCGCGGAGCAGAGAGCCCGATGCGGGGCTCAATCCCAGGACCCTGGGATCGTGACCTGAGCCGAAGGCAGAGGCTTAACCCACTGAGCCACCCAGGCGCCCCATGAACACACATTTTCCCAAAGACATACAGATGGCCAACAGACACATGAAAAGATGCTCACTTATCATCAGAAATGCAAATCAAAACCACAGTGAGATACCGCCCACACCTTCAGAATGGCTCAAATCAAAAACACAAGAAATAACAAGGGTTGGTGACGATGTGGAGGAAGAGGAACTCTTGTGCACTGTTGGTGGGAATGCAAACTGGCGCAGCCACTGTAGGAAATGGTATGGAGTTTCCTCCAAAAGTTAAAATTACCATAAGATTCAGTAGTTCCACTACTGGGTATTTATCCAAAGAAAATGAAAATACTAATTTGAAAAGATATATGCACTATTGCAGCATTATTTACAAGAGCCAGATCTGGAAGCAACCCAAGTATCTCTCTCTCCATAGATGAACGGATGAAGGTCTGTCACACATGCATGTATATACACCTACATGCAGGCAAAGGAATGTTACTCAGCCACAAAAAATAATGAGATCTCGCCATTTGCAACAACATGAATGGACCTAAAATGTATGATGTTAAGTGAAGTCAGAGAGACAAATACCATATGATTTCACTCATATGTGGCATTTAAGAAAACAAATGAATAAACCAAGAAAAAGACAAATTCTTAAATACAAAGGACTGGTGGTTGCCAGAGATGTGAATGGCGGGGGGGGAATGGGTGAAATTTTAAAAGGGGTTCAACACACTTAGCACACTTATCTTGATGAGCATAGAGTAATGTATAAAATTGTTGAATCCTATTATACACCTAAAATTAATATAACACTATGTTAATTATACTTTGATTTTTTTTAAGTGAATCAAACTCCTGAGAAATACAAGTCCACTGTATAGAGTCAACAATATCAGGCTCGAGAGATGGACATGCAGGGCCCACGCTGGAGGAACAGCTGTCCAAACAGACTGATTCAACTTGGTAAGATCATGCTTTTGAAAGTCAACTCCAGGCGAAGTGACATCACAAAGATGATGACATAGGTTATTGCCTGATTTCACTCCCCCTTCAAAAGAAGAACCAACAACTCTTCATGGACAGGACACCACTGAGAAAATCCTAGAATACAGGGGTGACGCTGAAGCACCCCGTTCACCACAGAGAACGAAACAGCACTGGAAGGGTAAGAGGAACAGCTACATGCTGCCCAAATTCTCCCCTCCTCCCCTAGGCGGGCACAGCACCAAACTGAGGCCTCCCCTGAGCCAGTGGTCCCTCCAGTGGAAAAAGAGTCCAGGGTAGACATCCAGCTCCCCCAGTATGGTGGATCTCTTCTTGGGGGGGCGGGGACTCCCCACTCCAGTCTTTCCCCAGGGGAGTTGCTAGGGAATCTGGGGGCTCTAGCACTGGGAATTTGACAGTGGCAGAAGGGGGACTTGCAACAATCAGCACTGTGATCGTGGCAGACTGAGTTCCTACCTGCGGCACCCATGGGGCAGCCCCCAAACAGTGTCTTTGCTCACCTACGGAACCAAGTTCGTGGTGAAATCTGACCAGGAAACTCCACTGGGTACAGGTCAGCCTGACTAATGTCCTCAGATGAAGAGCTGTGCCATTCCTGGAGCCTAGTCGGCTCCCCTGCCCAGGAAGGGGAGCCGAGTCATAGCCTGGCTTACAGCACCCTAGCAGAAAGGCAAGAACACCTGCAAGCTGCACAATCCATCAGCACTCAAGCAGAAAGTTTGGCAGCCAGTTCCACGTAGGGGAGGTTCCACTGCTTTGCCCAAGCAGAGGAGCTGACTCATAGCCCCACCCAGTGCTAAGTAAAGCTCCCAGCCCTGCTCAGGCAGAAAGCCTGGCCAGAACATTTGCAAAGCTGCATAGCCCTGCAGCATTTCAGCAGAGTCTGGTAGGCAGAGCTGACAGCCTGCAGAGCAAAGCCAGTGGCCCTGTTCAGGCAGGGAATGTGGGAGCATGGGTTGGTTGGAGTCAAGACCACAAACAAAGAGCATTATCAGCCTTGGAGCCATTTTCCCTCTCCACTCGGCCGAGGAAACTGATTCATAACACTACTTCCTCCTCACCATCCCACCTCATTGCTGGGTACAGGCTTTAGCCCACCCAACAGCCCTGCACTTGAACAGAGCACAACCTAGGACTTTCCCTGTCTGCAGAGCAAAACCAGCAGCCTGTCTGGCCAGGGAATTCATTTCACACACTTGCCTGATTCAGGTACCCAAACAACAAGCCCGGAAGCCATGGGCCCTGTCCTGCTGCCCCACCAGAGTAGGGAAGCTAATTCATAGCCTCATCTACTGCTGAGTGTACTACCCAACCTGACCAGAATACCTAGGCAACCATGAAGCCTAGCCTGTAGCCTAGTAGCTCTACGAAACAATTAGAAAACGACTAACAAAAGATCAGTAGTCAGTCCTTAGCTATCATTAATTCCTCTAAGTGTAAATTAAGATTGAATTCTCCAGTCAAAGGCACAGAATAGTTGAATAGATAAAAAGGCAAGATCCAACAAGAAGCTGCCTTTCTTCACTTAACCTTAAGGACACACGTAGACTGAGCGTGAAAGGGTGGAAAGGATATTTCAAGCAAATGGTAATAAGACAACACAGACTATTTTTCTTAAAGATTTTATTTGAGAGAACGAGCAGGGGAAGGGCAGAGTAAGAGGGAGAAGCAAGCAGACTTTCCACTGAGCAAGGAGCCTGATGTGGGACTCAATCCCAGGACTCTGAGATCATGACCTGAGCCAACACTTAACTGACTGACACTTAACTCACTGAGCCACCCAGGCATCCCCAGGCAACACAGACTTTAAAAATAGAAAAAAGAGACAAGGTCATTATATAATGATAAAGCAGTCAATCCATCAAGAAGATATATTTATATTTATGCTGCTAACTTCAGGGTGCCTAAATACAGCAAAAACTAACAGCAAAAAAGAGAAATAAGCAATATAATAGTTGGAAACTTTAATATCCCACTCCCAACAACAGCTAGGTCATCCAGACAGATAAGGAAACAGATTTGATCAATGCTATATACCAAATGGACCTAACAGACATACACAGAACATTCTGACAACGAATACATTCTTTTCAAGCACAAGTGGAACATTTTCTAGCATAGACCATACGTTAGACCACAAAGCAAGTCTTAGCAAATTCGAGACTGAAGTCCTATTAAGTATCTTCTCTGATCACGATGGTATAAAACTAGAAATCAATAACAGAGGACGAAAACTGGAAAATTCACAAACATGGGGAAATTAACACTCTCCTAAACAAAGAATGGATCAAAGAAGAAATTAAAGGGGAAGTTTAAAAGTATCAGAAAACAAACTGAGGGTTACAGAAGGGAGAGTGAATGAGGGGACATGGTAACTGGGTGATGGGTATTAAAGAGGGCATGTATTGTGATGAGCACTGGGTGTTATATGCAACTAATGAATCACTGAAATACATCAAAAACTAATGATGTATTATATGTTGGCGAATTGAACATAATAAAAAAAATCTTGAGACAAATGAAAATAGAACACATTATACCAGAATTTACAGGATGCAGCTAACATGGTTCTAAGAAAGAAGTTCATAGCAATAAACACCTATATTAAGAAAGAAGAAAGAGGGGCGCCTGGGTGCCTCAGTGGTTTAAAGCCTCTGCCTTCAGCTCGGGTCATGATCTCAGGATCCTGGGATTGAGCCCCACATCGGGCTCTCTGCTCCACGGGGAGCCTGCTTCCTCCTCTCTCCCTCTCTGCCTACCTCTCTGCCTACTTGTGATCTCTGTCAAATAAATAAATAAAATCTTTAAAAAAAAAAAAAAAGAAGAAAGAGGGGCGCCTGGGTGGCTCAGTGGGTTAAAGCGTCTGCTTTTGGCTTTGGTCATGATCCCAGGGTCCTGGGATCGAGCCCCACATTGGGCTCTCTGCTCAGCAGGGAGCCTGCTTCCTCCTCTCTCTCTCTGCCTACTTGTGATCTCTGTTGAATAAATAAATAAAATCTTAAAAAAAGAAAGAATTCGAATAAACTAGCCTAACTCTGCCGTGGGGAACTAGAAAAAGAAACTAGATCCAAAAGTTGCAGAAGGATGGAAATAATAAAGATCAGAGCAGAAATTCACAGAACAGTAAACAAAACAGAACAGTAAAATAGAAAATACTAACAAAACTCAGAATCAATTCTTTGAAAAAAAAAAAAAATAGACACCTTTAGCTAGACTAACCAAGGAAAAAACAGAGGACCCAAATCAACAACATTATAAATGAAAACAAACATGAGTAATACCACAGAAATATAAAGATCATAAGAGGCTACTAGGAACAATTAGACACCAACAAACTGAATAACCTAGAAGAAATGGAGAAATTCTTAGGAATATACAACATACCAAGACTGAATCAAGAAGCAATAGAAAATCTGAACAGACCAATTATTAGTAAGGTTGAATTAGTAACCAAAAATCTCCCAGCAAAGAAAAGCCCAAGACCAGAGTTTCACTGTCGAACTTTAGCAAACATTTGGAAAAAAAACTAATGCAAATCCTTCTCTCTTCCCAAAAACTGAAGAGGAAGGAACACTCCCAAACTCATTTTATGAGGTTAGCGTTATACTTCTCCCAAAGTCAGAAAAGGACACTACCAGAAAAAAAAAAAAAAAAAAAAAAAAAAAAAAAAAAAAAAAAAAAAAAAAAAAAAAAAAAAAAAAAAAAAAAAAAAAAAACCACCTACAGGCCAGTATCCCTTTTGAATATAGGAGCAACAATATTCGACAAAGTACTAGTACACTAAATTCAGCATATTAAAGGGATCATTCACCACGGTCAACTGGGATTTATTTATCCCTGGGAGGCAAAGATGGTTCAACATATGCAAATCAATCAATGTGATACATCACATTAATAGAATCAAAGAAAAAATTATATGATCATCTCTGTAAACTCAGAAAAGACATTTGACAAAATTCAATATTCATTCATGATTTGAAAAAAAAAAACTTTAACAAATTAGTTACAGAAGGAACGTACCTCAATATGGTAAAGACTATATATGGGGTGCCTAGGTGGCAGGTTGCTTGGTGGCTGACTTAAGCTCAGGTCATGATCTCAGGGTCCTGGGATCAAGCCTCACACCCCAAGTAGGCTCCCCACTTGGCAGGGAGTATGCTTATCACTCTTCCTCTTCCTCTGCCCCTCCCCTTGCTTGTGCTCTCTCAAATAAATAAATAAAATATTTTCTATTTTAAAGCTACATATTATAAGTCCTCAGCTAACATCACACCTCGTGCCCTGTTGGAGGGAATGTAAATTGGTGCATTCCCTCTGGAAAACAGTATGGAGGTTCCGCAGAAAATTCCAAATAGAAGAATCCTATAACCCAGCAGTTCTACTCCTGGGAACATACGGGAAGGAAGGAAGAGATGTGTGCCCCCCGCCCCACGATTCATTGCAACATCATCCACAGCCAAGACATGGAAACATAAGTGTCCAACGGATAGATGGATAAAGAAGGTGTGGCATATATATAATGGAACTTCACTCACCTGTTAAAAAGGAGGAAACCCTGACATTTGTGACAACATGGATGGGCCTTGAGGGCCTTTCGCTAAGTGAAATAAGCTTGCCAGAGAAAGACAACATCGTATGATATTATATGTAGAATTTAAAAAACTAAAATGCTCATAGAAAAGGAGATCACCCTGGGGCAAATAATACATTATATGTTAATAAAAAAAGAAAGAAAGAAAGAAAAAGAGACTAGATTGTGGTTACCCGAGCCTGGGGTAGGGGGGATTGGATAAAGGTAGTTAGAAGGTACAAATTTCCATTAAGTAAGTACTGGGATGTAATCTTCAGTTACTACAGTTGACGCTGCCGTATGTTATAGACGAAAATTTTTAAGAGTAGATCTTAAGAGTTCTCATCACAAAGAAAAAATTTTTTTTGGTTATCTATATGAGATGATGGATGTTAGCAAAGCATACTGTGGTGATCATTTCACGATGAATGTATATCAAATCACTATGCTATACACCTGAGACTTGGGCTTTAAGTCACTCACATCTCAATAAAACCGAAAAAATCCAAAAACAAAGACAAAAACAACCTCAGCAAGATCATGCCTTGAAAGTGAACTCCATCGAGCAGCTGCCAGGATTGGAAGTAACACGGCCAGCCTAATTATATCATTAAATAGAGTTGTACAATTGTATAACCTCCAATCATTTATAAGCAACGATATGCAAACATTAGAGTTCAGTCATTAAAATACTCACCATTTTGAGACAAAAAAAAGATCAGCCCCTTTCCCGGAGATTTAAAGTTCATTTTGGAAATTCTTTCATCACTTAGAGACTTCTTGATCTTGGGCTTTTACAGAAAAGGAAATCATAAAACAAAATGTGACTTCTGCATCATTGTGGACTAAAACCAATTTGCTACCTTATAAATAATTAGAAAATTATTCATGAGACCATTCTCTTTAAGAAACTATCCTTGACTATTTTTAACCTGTTTAAATTTTGCTATTTGTACAATTAAGCAAATGAATAACAGTTATTGTACCCACTAAAACGCTCCTCCCAAGAAACCAGAGATTTGAAAGTCTTCCCTGGGTTGGTTGGGAGAGTCTACATACGGTTAACTGTGTGTACATTCCTATATTAATGGCATTTTTAACCAGATATGTGCTGCTCACACCCACATTTTTGCCTCCAACTAGATCTTGCCCTTGAACCCCAGGCTTGTGTCTCCATCTATACCACCTGGATGTCTGATCATGTACTTTAAGCCTAATGTGTCCAAAAGGAGTGCCCTAATTTTGCCCCCAAACTCCTGTCCCCCACCCCAGGCTTCCCTTCACAGTAAGTGACAACTGTATCTCCCAATCATTCAGGCCAAAAGACCTAGAATCCTCTTGGCCATGTCTTTCCCTCTCAAACTCCACAGCCTTCAACAAACCCACACATCGTTCCAGGAGCTTCTTTACCGATTTTTTTTTAAAATTTTATGTATTTATTTGAGAGAGAATGTGTGTGTGTGTGTGAGAGAGAGAGAGAGAGAGAGAGAGAGGAGGGTCGGAGAGAGAAGCAGACTCCCCACCAAGCAGGGAGCCCGATGCGGGACTCGATCCGGGGACTCCAGGATCCTGACCTGAGTCGAAGGCAGTTGCTTCACCAACTGAGCCACCCTTACCAATTTTTAAACAGTGAAGCCCCCCATAGGGAGCCTATGGGCCCTCTCTGCTCTGGGGCCCTTTCATCTCACTCAGAAAGCAAGCCAGGTCCTCACCGTGGCCGGGTCCCCTCCTGGTCTGGCCCCACGGCCCCGCTGAGTTCCTGTGCCCAGGGCCGCTCCGATGTGGCCGCACCTGCCGAGCCACCTGCCTTTCAACAACCCCAACACGCCCCCACCTCCGGGTCCCGGCACAGAACAGTCTTCCTCCAGCTAACCCCATGGTTGCTTCCCCGCTCCGTGTGTGCTCAAATGCCGCCTCATCAGAAGACCTGTCGCTGCGTCATCCCGTCCCTCCACGGCCTGCCCTGCTCGTCACATCACGTACACCTGGCGAGTGTGAGGAAGGGCAGCACGGCGGTAACGGGTGCGAATTCTGGAGTCTCACCGCTGCGCACAGACCCCCGGCTCCCCTGCTTACCAGATGCGTGGCTGGGCAGGTCACCTTCCCGTGCCTCAGCTCCCCCCTGAAGACAGTAACAGTACCCGAAGGTGGTTTGGGGAGTTAAACGAGCTCACACTGGGCAGTTCGTGGCACCTGGTAAACACCCCGGGAGCGTTAGCTCTCGCTGCCGTTCACTGGTCCCCCGTCCACGGAGGGACAGGTCTGGGCGCTACTGCAGACCACCAGCGTACAGAAGCGCGCTGCCCACACACTAGCTACGCCGAGCTCATTGGCACCGCAGCCAGCCAACCTAGTGAGTTGTGAATACGAACCTCGGATCTCATTTTGCTGAGGTCAAACATGAGTCCTAGCTTGCTTGAAGAGGACTTGGTGCTGCCGTCCTGCGGATCTGATTCCTGGCTTGTTCCTACACTTGAACTCCTGTTCTGGATGTTCTGAGCAACGACAAACACAGAAGAGGATCTGGGTTACTGTGGAAACACACATGATTTTTTTTTTTTTTTTTAAGATTTTTACTTACTGGGGCACCCAGGTAGCTCAGTGAGCTAAGTGTCCAACTCAGTTGTTTAAGTGTCCAACACACTCTCTCTCTCTCTCAAATAGTTAAACCTTTAAAAATAAATAAAATTTTAGGGCGCCTGGGCGGCTCAGTGGGTTAAAGCCTCTGCCTTTGGCTCAGGTCATGATCCCAGGGTCATGGGATCGGGCCCCCCATCGGGATCCCTGCTCTGAGGAGAGCCTGCTTCTTCTTCTCTCTCTGCCACTCTGCCTACTTGTGATCTGTCTGTTGGATAAATAAATAAAATCTTAATAAATAAATAAATAAAATTATAAAGATATTTACTTGAAAGTGCAAGAGCACGAGCAGGGAGAGGGGCAGAGAGAAAGAGAGAGGGAGAGAAGCAGACCGCCTACTGAGCGGGAGCCTGACACGGGGGCTGGATCCCAGAGCCCTGAGATCATGACCCAAGCCCAAGTCAGACACTTAACCAACTGAGCCACCCAGGCTCCCCCCCCACACAATTTTAATGAAATAAAATTTATAATTGAGCTACACATAAATTATACTGTGTGATGACTTTCGACATGTCTAACCCTGTGAAACGATCACCTGAATCAAGACCGCAAACATGTCCGTCACCCCCAAGCTTCCTGTGCCCCTTGGGAATCTTCCCTCATCCTTAGGCAACCACTGGTCTGCTTTCTGTCACTACCGATTACTTTGTGCTTTCTAGAATTTCCTATAATTATAACCTTTTTCTTGTCGGACTTCTTTCACCCAGCAGAATTCTTTTGATTCATCCCTGTTGTACCCTTGTGAAATAACCCTTGTTGAGTTATTTCCCCGCTGAGTCATCCTCCATTGTATGGATAGAACGATTTACCTTTTTTGGACATTTGGAACGACATATGACAAGCCAGAAGTGAACATGACCGGTTGGTTTCCAGGGATGACCCCGAGGCCAGTGTTCACACTCGGTTATGAGAGTCCATGAACTGCCATCCGTGAAGTCAGGGATGGATTCCAGGGGGGGCGGGGGGAGACACGGATTTCCCTCAGAGCAAAGCCCCGGACCGTGGTCCATGATAAGGCTCCCAGATGACCTGGGGAGGCCATCAGTCATACCCTCCACCTGGACAAGGCAGATCTGGTTGGTGGGGCAGACTGTGAGGCCAAGTGAAACATGAAGCTCTGAGCCCGAGACACATCAGGGGGCTTGTGGGAAGAGTCGCTCTGTACACAACGAACAGTGACTTTGCATGGGCGGGTCTGAAGAATTTCCCAGCTGCGAGGTTCCATCGGCCCCCAAGACTCTCCCTGTGGCTGCAAATGCAATGTGGCTCCAAAATCAGAACGCCAAGCCGACTTAACCTGAAATCCCCACCCAAAACTAGCTTGTGTCAATTTGCTCCAGCAGCCGGATCCTTCGGTAGGGTGGCCAGCACTGCCCCCGCTCCACCACGGTCCTGTGGCGGAGCCTCGTGTCCAGCAGGACTGTCCTCTGAGCCGGCCCCATCCTAAGAGAACCAGCTAGCGTCTCACGTACACTCGGGAGATGTTTCTTAGCATCTCCACTCTGGAACGGGCTCTCTGCTCTTGTAAACACTAGATTGGGTAATGAAACATTTCCATAACAAATTATCCCGTGTTCTAAGCCTCCTGGTGCACCCAACATATTGGCGGGACTCTGACCTTCATTAGGATACCTCTGCCACTGTGGCTCGGAGTCGATGCCCTTGGTCATGACCAAGGACCTAAGAAAAAGACAACACACCTTTTCAAATTGTGAAAAGAAGTCTTAAACTATTTCCCAAAGGGTTCATAAAAGCCCAGGATAGTTTTGATCTGGTTGCATCATTCCAGAATGAAACCGTTTCTTGCTCTGTAAATCCTAAGCTAACTTTACCTGATTTGTCGTGTGAGGACTTCCATGCTTGTTTCCAGACAGGTCATCATTTGGCAAATTTAAATAGGTTTTAGTCATTTGTTCAGTGACAGAGATGAGAGCAAAGCTTAAAAGAGCTTCAAAGAATTCCAGGAAAACCAGCTGAAACATAAGAAAACATAAAGGGTCTTATTCATCCTGACACATCCTGAGGTGGACCAGCACTTCGACTGGCTCTTGGTTTCTGTCTCCAGAGAATACCACCACCTCATTCAGCGCTCAAGCATCCTGCACACACACCAATTTTAATCAAAAACTACAACATTTAAAAGATTATGGGTGTTCTGCTTTAGGTTTATAAGTCATTTTGCTAGTTTGATGGAAACACTGTATATTAGTTAATTGAGGACATTTTCAAAATTTTTTTCCTTTAAGATTTTTAAAATTTTATCACTTATTTGACAGACAGAGATCACAAGTAAGCAGAGAGGCAGGCAGGGAGAGAGAGGAGGAAGCAGGCTCCCTGCTGAGCAGAGAGCCCGATTTGGGGCTCGATCCCAGGACCCTGGGTTCATGACCTGAGCCGAAGGCAGAGGCTTTAACCCACTGAGCCACCCAGGAGCCCCATAGTGGGTGGGATTTTTAGCTGTTATCTTAAGCAAAATTTAGCACAGGTCAGTGGATCCCTGCCCCTACCCAGGTACCTACTGTCACCTGAGGGGACCCCAAACATCCGCTTTGAAAGCATGACCGACAACAACAAGAGTTTTGTTTTATTAGCTGTTCTGCTCACACCATTCCTCCTCTTCCTCTCCCCGCAGAGAGCAAACTTTGAAGACACACCACCCCACCTGCCACCGTGATGGTTCTGTCCACGTCAGGTGGATTAAAAACTGCGCCTTGTGTTTGCAACGCTAGCCTACTGTGTGTGTCCTGGCTTATGATTCTGCCCGTCAACTTGAGAATATTAGCCTAAAATTTTTGTTCAAGATGAAGTTATTCTTACAGTTGGGATAAGAGCAGAAGGGGTCCCACAAGTGTCGTGAGGTAGGAGCAGCACAGAGGCAGGTGAGAAGCTCCCCTAGTGTGAGTGCTGGACTAAGCCCTTGGGAGATGCTGGGAAGGGGTGAATATATTTTACACATACAAAGGACATGAATTTGAGGGGGGGACCAGAGGGAAGAACTGTTATGGGCTGAATTGTGTCTCCCAAAAAAGAGTTGGGGTCCTAACCCCCAGTACCTCAGAATGTGACCTTATTGGAGGATTATGTCCTTACAGATCAGTGGAAATGAGAGCATTAGGGTGGGCCCTAATCCAACGTGGGCTGTTGTCCCTATAGGAGGGAAATCGGGACACAGAGACAGACCCACAGAGGAAGACAATGTGAAGAGACACGAGGAGAAGATGGCCGCCTACAAGCCAGGGGGAGAGGCCTGGAGCACGGCCTGGAGAAACCAGCTCTACCATATTTCTGACTACTGGCTTCCAGAACAGCAGGCACCACATTTTGATTATTTAAGCTCCCCCCCCCCCCAAAAAAATGGCAGAGTGAGCCACAGCAAGTCCAAATGATCTGAGATAGGAGCGTGACATGTATGTTCCGGGGACAGTGTAGAGGTAGGTGTGACTCGGTGGTCAGACAAGGACTCAGAAAGGTGGCACCATCCATGTCACGAGGGCCTTTACTCCAAGTGAGATGGGAAGCCTGGGGGCGTGGGCAGGGGAGTGATGTGACTGGCCGCTGCCCTGGGAGGTAGGAGGGTAAGGGGTGCATTAGGAACATGAGTGGGCAGCTTTCCAAGTGACCGTCGGCCTGGGCAGAGGCAGTGCAAGTGGTGGGAGGTACCACATTCTAGAAATGCTCTGGAGGCGGAGCCGACAGGATCTCCTGAAGATCTGAATGTGGGGTATGAGAGAGCGGAGTCACTGAGACAGGGACGGGGCCTGACAACCGAAGGCCGGGGCGCCGTCCCGACTCCACACATGGGGGGGGGAAGGGGGGCTGAGGTGCGCAGGCAGGGGACGGAAGTCACAAATGTGGGACATTCTGGGCTGCTAGAAGCCCTAGGGGCTGGAGAGCGTGACTCAGGATAGAGACACAAACGCTGGCCCCGTCCTCAGAACGGTGGCAGTTAAGATTATGAGATGAGGGGTGAACACAGCTAGAGAAGGGGACCCCGGCGAGAGTCTGGGGCACTTGGACAGGAGGAGTGTGGCAAGAAGTCGGAAAGGCACCAGCAGTGAGGGAAGCGGAAGACCAGGGACACAGAGGGAAGATCGTGTCTGAGGTGGCCGGGACAGCATTTCAGGCGCCAAGCAGGGCCCCCTGGGTGGGTGTCATCACGGGGTCACTAGGGACCTGAACACAAACACCGTTAGCCATTTAGCCATCTTTAGGACCTGTCCGGAAGAGGCAAGTACACGGGGACAAAGAGTAGACTCCTGGCAGCAGGGCCCGGGGGAGGGGGACAACGGGAGGGAGAGCGCATCCTGAAAACAGGGATCGACTAGTTGCCCCACCGCCACGTACAGAAGAAAAGACCGAGCCTGGGGTGGCCGACTTGCCCAGAGCCCCTCGGCAAAGAGTGCGGAAAAGTGAAGACAGACTAATTCACTGGAGGAGATCAGTTAGTGTCTCTGACGGGTACAGGACATGTCAGCCCGAGAAACAAACGCATGTGTTAACTTGCTCCATTAACCAAGAACTAGCCTCGTGCACTTGAACGAGGTGGGTGTGAACTGCGTGGGGCCCCTGATGTGCAGGTTTTATTCCACACGTACAAGACAATGCTGTAAGCGTGTTTTCCTTATGGTGTTCTTAATGTTTTCTTTTCTTTAGCTCACTTTACTGTAAGAACACAGTGAGAAATACAATATGTGTGTTAATCGCCTGTTCGTGTTATTGGCCGGACTTTCAGTCCACACCAGGCTGTGAGTAGTGAAGTACTGGGCGGGGTCACGGTTATACCTGAACTTCTGAAGGTGTGCGGGTGTCGGCATCCCTAACCCTTGCGTTGTTCAAGGGTCAACTGTCGTTTTATATTCTTTTTATTTTTTTTATTTATTTGACAGAGAGAGAGAGAGAGAGAGATCACAAGTAGGCAGAGAGGCAGGCAGAGAGAGAGGAGGAAGCAGGCTCCCCGCTGAGCAGAGAGCCCAATGCGGGGCTCGATCCCAGGACCCTGGGATCATGACCTGAGCCGAAGGCAGAGGCTTAACCCACTGAGCCACCCAGGCGCCCCATCGTTTTATATTCTTTTGACTTCATTATTTCCTGACGTCTGAAATATTCTTTTTTATATTAACTCTAGTTTTCTAATTCGATCAAGGAGATAGAGCCGTATAGACATACACGGGTACACACACGTGTGTATATACACACACACGCATACAGGCGCGCACATAGTTATGTACTCGGGTTAGAAGGCTTTTCGGTCAAATCTTGGTTCTCAGTATCCAAAGCAAAACAGCCTAAATTGCATCAGCACGATTTGTGACACGGCTTTACAAACCTCAGGTTCGAAGTTGCTGTCCACGCCGTCGTGGATGAAAGGATTATCCTCTGCGATGACCTCCACGAATTTGGTTGCTGTTAATTCTTTATTTATCATTTTAAAATCCTGCAAAGAAATAACCAATTAAACCAAAATGGCCTATAATTACAAACCATTATATTCTTTAAAAGGTTTTTAAAAATTTATTTGAGAGAGAGAGAGCACGAGAAGGGGGAGCAGGAGAGGGAGAAGCAGGCTCCCCACTGAGCAGGAAGCCCAACTCGGGACTCGATCCCAGGACCCTGAGATCATGACCTGAGCCGAAAGCAGACGCTTAACTGACTGAGCTACCCAGGTGCTCCTAAACAGCTACATATTTTTAATGTTAATTTATACCCATGTAACACTTTACGTAGATGTTCTGAAAGTGGGTGTCTTTGAAACTGATCCTTTTGAAAAACATTCTAGATTAACAATACTATTTACCTCTCTAGACCTTCCCTGGTCTCTCTAAAAAGAAAAGTGTCTTTAGAGGCATAAACACAGGACAGAGGGGTTGGGAGAGTGGGTGATCCAGATGTGAGATATCCTCCCTGCTGCACAGGTGGGGAAACACTGGACTGGAGGACCCAGGAAATCAGGATGCTGTCGACACTCAGGAAGGAGGCCCCCCCAAAAGAACACTCCAGGGAGGGCTGAACACAGGAACACTCGCTGAGAAGACCCTGTCCGCATCAAAGCTGCAAACAGAAGCTTTGCACTCAGAGATAATGAACTAGAGAGCATTCGGCCCAGGACACGCAGTCTCCCCTAATTTAGTGCTGCTGAAAACAAGGGCTGGGCAGGGGCTGGCTCCAAGCTCTCCTAAGCACCATGCAAACCAGGCTTATGTGTTCTAACGGAAGGATCGTGCTGACTCCACGTGAACCCGCTGGCCCATCTCAACATCCCTAACTGGGAACATTCCTGAGGCAATGCACTGGAATTACACAGAACCACCTGTGGCTTTGTCAGGGGAAGAAACCCAGAATCCCAACAAGCCTCTAACTGTACCGCGTTAGTGGAGATACGGGGGAAAGAAGAACATGGTAATGAACTCTGGGAGGATGCCGCCAGCTCGAACCAGAAGTCTGACCCATCTAGGGGGATGGATGACCTCATCTCTTCAATAAGAGGCCGTGAAGAAAAGGGGGAAGTGAACAAATAAACAGCTGTACAAAACTCACATACTGCTAACAAGCTCTTTTCCTGTAGTAGACACTAGGGGACGGTCTGTTTTTCGTACACATACGACATTGTTAAGGCTTTTTAAAAACACTCTATTCCCTATTAGTATTCAACTCTTCTCATTTTCTTATTTATCTTCCCACGGGTGTAAATCAAAACAAAAACTACCAATAGTTAGTACAAGAATATTGTGTGAAGGGGCAACTGGGTGGCTCAGTTGTTAAGCATCTGCCTTCAGCTCAGGTCATGATCCCAGGGTCCTGGGATCAAGCCCCGCATTGGGCTCCCTGCTCAGTGTGGAGCCGGCTTCTCCCTCTCCTACTCCTGCTGCTTATATTCCCTCTCTTGTGCTGTCAAATAAATAAAATCTTAAAAAAAAAAAAAAAGAATGTTGTATGAACTGGATGTCCTATTTTATAAAATAACTTCTTTAAATTACTTTTTTATCGGGGCATGTGGGTAGCTCAGTGGGTTAAGCCACTGCCTTCAGCTCAGGTCATGATCTCAGGGTTCTGGGATAGGGCCCCACATCGGGCTCTCTGCTCAGCAGGGAGCCTTTTTCCTCCTCTCTCTCTGCCTGCCTCTCTGCCTACTTGTGATCTCTGTCAAATAAATAAATAAAATCTTTAAAAAAATTACTTTTTTATCAATGATCATTTTTTTAGATGACATTCCCTTACCTCCCCACCCCATCTTCTCTTCCATGGCAAGATCTGCATCAGCAAAGGCACTGGGGCTGCCCATGCCCCTCCCTCACTGGGCAGCACATGGAGCCAGTGCTCCCTCTGCCTCAGGTCTGTTGGAGATCCTGGAATGACTCGCTTCTGCCCAAAGAGGCTATGAAAATCCATCCCAGATCTTCACCAGAGCCAGAATATCTCTTTAATGAAAACCAAAATGCCAGGGCGTCTGGGTGGCTCGGTCAGTTAAGCATCCGACTCTTGATTTCAGCTCAGATCATGATCTCAGGGTCATGAGATCGAGCCTTGAGTCAGGCTCCATCCTGAGCAGGAATCTGCTGAGATTCATTCTCTCCCCCTCCCTCTGCTTCTCCCCTCCCAACTCATGAGCACGTGCTCTCTCTCAAAAAGGAAAAAAAAAAGAGCCAAAATTCTTATTACTATAAAACCAGTCTCAGTCATAAGTGGTTACTTTCAACATCCAGAGGAAATGTCGCATCTTCATGGAGGGCTCGTGGGGAGGAGCTGCGTGTGGTCTACAGTGAACTGTGTAGATCTCCCAGCACTTGTCGATGTAAGTCATGGAATAGAGCGTCCGCTGCTGCCCGCTGAATAAGCTGCCTAAAGACATGAGGGAAAGATAAACAACCAAAAATGATTACAAAGCTACATGTTGGGGGGAAAATTGATAATAAATACAACGCTGTTGGTTTTGTATTTACCTTTTACACGGCAGGCATTCGGGTGAATGTTCTCAGTCATCAGTTTGGTAAAACACAGAAAGAGCGATGGGCTTCTGTTTCTGTCGAGACAGAGCTAGTCACCCCTCTGTCCGGTAGGTAGAACCTAACTGTCCTCTCCCTGAGTGTGGAGTGGACTTAGCAGTTTGCTTCGAACGATGAGAGCACAGAAAGGAAGAAACAGTGTGTTTACGGTAGAGAATTCTGGCTGCTGCCACTTTAACTGAGCGATCAGGGTTGGGATCACCGGAAATAAGACAGTCCAATGTCACGTACCCCTGATGGGATGTGATGCCAAGGGCAGTTCGCCTCCATGGTATTCCTCCCCAAAACCCAATCCTCAGGGCAATGATGAAAACACATCAGCAGATGAAAATCAAGGGACATTTTACAAAATAAGTGACCGTTGGTCTTCCAAAGTGTCAAGGCCATAAAAGACAAAATCCAAGAAACTATCACAGGTTGTAGGGACTTAAGAGATGGGACAACCAAACACAAAGAACATGGAACAAAAAAGGGACACAGTGGGAAAACTTGGGAAACCCTAATGAAGTCTGTGATTTCGCTAACAGTATTAAACCAACTTTCATTTCTTCACTTTGATAAGTGTACCACGGCTGTGTAAGATTGTTAAGGAAGCTGAGTGACGGGTGTCTAGGAATCACCATACTAACATGGCAACACTTCCGTAAAACTAAATTTATTTCAAAATTTAAAAGTTTTTTTTTCAAGATGTAGTATTGATTTTTATGAGAAAGACCGGAAATTCTGCCCTAAGAAAGGGTTGGTATTGGGGCACCTGGGTGGCTCAGTCGTTAAGCATCTGCCTTCCGCTCAGGTCATGATCCCAGGGTCCTGGGTTGGAGCAGCAGGGCTCAGAAGGAAGCCCTTCCTGCTCAGCAGGAAGCCTGCTTCTCCCTCTCTCACTCCCCCTGCTTGTGCTCCCTCTCTCGGTGTCCCTCTCTGTGAGATAAATAAACAAAATCTTAATTTAAAAAAAAAAAAAAAAAAGGAAGAGTTGGTGTTGACCATTTCTGATTAAAACTCTAAGAATAGTATTCAGGACAGAAACATGACTCATATCTGAGGGGTCTTCCAAATTTTAATCTGGTATCTCATGGTTTTGTGGTTCATATTTGTGAAATGCTTTTGTTTCTGGTCCTTCATTTCAGAAGTATGTAAAGTGATAACGCACACTGAAGGAAAGCAGAAAACTTACCACTGTGGCGATAGCATGGAGGAACTCTGCGCCACCCTCTCAGCGCTCTGGAAGTGGTACTTACTGGTATTCTTTGTGGTGGATGTGGTAAGCCAACTGTAGGAGATAATTCAGAAATGTTCTCAAAAGTATTGTTGTAAATGGAGAATGGATTTCTTCCACTGGAATGTCACTACTGGCTGCAATAAAGAAAATTGGAAAGGATGTTTAGTATTTTTTTAATAAAGGTATAATGGACATATAATGTTTTATTAGTTTCAAGTGTGCGGTAAGATTCACTATATGTTACAAAATGACCACCACAATAAGTCTTGTTGACATCATTCACCTGTACAGTTACAAAAATATCTTTCTTTTTTTAAAGATTTTTATTTATTTATTTGACAGAGATCACAATTAGGCAGAGAGGCAGGCAGAGAGAGAGGAGGAAGCAGGCTCTTTACTAAACAGAGAGCCCGATGCGGGACTCGATCCCAGGACCCTGGGATCACAACCTGAGCCAAAGGCAGAGGATTAACCCACTGAGCCACCCAGACACTCCTAATTCTTGAGGAATTTTTAAAGATTTACCCTCTTTGGGGCGCCTGGGTGGCCCAGTTGGTTAACTATCTGCCTTGGGCTCAGGTCATGATCTCAGAGTCCTGGGATCAACCCCCACATCAGGTTCCCTGCTCAGCAGGCAGTCCGCTTCTCCCACTCCTTCTGCCCCTCCCCCCGCATGCTCTCTTGCACTCTCTCTCTCAAATAAATAAATCTTAAAAAAAATAAATAAACCAAAAGACACAAAGCACCTGGAATACTCACTACTTAATACCCTGTCCATATCAGCAAGAGTTATCTTATGGTGATGAAATTTGCAGTCTTTTAGAAACCTCCAGAAGTGAAGCTTTGTCATCAGAAAAGTGTTATCCAGAGAGCGATCACACCCTAGGCTGCTGTAAAAGCTGTAAATTCTTCTCAATTCTGTAATATTTCTTAAGACAGCATATTCTACCTACAAAGAGAAAACCACGCATGTCTTAATCTTGCCTAATAAGAACAAAAAAGAAACAACACCTGTTTTGTAAATTTAATGAGATAACACATGTGACATAATATTTACCTCTTATCACTGTATGAGCTCAACAAATATCATATTCTCCCCACTCAACCCCAGGTCAATAAAATGCAGTTTCTGATTAACACTGAAAAATTTGCTGTTACCAAAAAAAAAAAAAAAAAGTGCTGTTATCAGTACCATGAAATTGCTTTCATACTGCTATGTGATAGCATCCTATTTGAATGGGCAGCAGTAAAATTCTCTTGTCTACAGATCAGTATCTTTCATGAAGATAGGCATAAAAATCCTCAACAAAATAGTATATGAAATCTAGCAATACCTAAAATTCTATGCCCACACCAAGCGGGGCTTATCCTGGGATTGCAAGGCTGGTCCAACCAGCCTTGGTTGGTTGGCTGTTTGTTTAATAGACTCTGCGCCCAGTGTGGAGCCCGATGTGGGGCTCGAACTCACAACCGTGAGATCAAGACCGGAGCTGAGATCAAGAGTCAGACACTTAACTGACTGACTCGCCCCAGGCTTGGTTGATTTTAAAAACATACATGTTTATAGCAGCAATGTCTACAATCGCCAAACTATGGAAAGAGCCTAGGTGTCCATCAACAGATGAATGGATAAAGAAGATGTGGTATATATACACGATGGAATACTA
>PISX010014672.1:0-52197 GCA_004024625.1 Mellivora capensis
TGAATATATCTTGCCAGCCCTTTCTGGCTTGCCAGGTTGCTGTGGACAGGTCTGACGTTATTCTGATGGGCTTTCCTCTGTATGTAAGGAGCTTCTTTGTCCTAGCTGCCTTCAAGAGAGTTTCTCTAGAATTATAATTCCTCATTCTTACTATCAGGTGTCTCGAGGTGTTTCGAGAATCTAAAATCTTGGGGGGGGGTACCGTTCTGCCTCTAGTACATGAACGCTGGTTCCATTTGCGAGATTTGGAAAATTTTCATGAAGAATGTGTTCCACTATATCTTCTAGACTTCTTTCTTTCTCCTCCCCTTCAGGGATTCCAATAATTCTGACATTGGAACGTTTCATGGCATCATTTATTTCACTGATTCTGTTTTTATGGCTTCTAAGCTGTTTGTTCCAGGCTTCCTCCAGATCCTTTCTCTCTGTTTATCCTCCAGATCACTAATTCTATCTTCTGTCTCAGTTACCCTAGCTTTTAGAGAATTTAGATTAGATCGGAACTCATTGAGAGCCTTGTGAACATCATCCCTGGTGGCTTTCAGTTCTGCCCTAATATTGTGAACATCATCCCTGGTGGCTTTCAGTTCTGCCCTAATCAATTCCGTTTGGTCGTCCATGGCTTTCTCCAACCTAGCTATTGCCTGGATAATTGTTAGCCTGAATTCCCTTTCCGACATAATGTCTATGTTGGCAGCCATTAGCTCTGTTGCAGAAGGCCCATCCTCTGAATTTTTCTTCTGCTGGGCATTCCTCCTGCTAGTCATTTTGGTGAGAGATGGCTGAACGGATGTAGCTGATGTATTGACCTTGGTGCAGTGAAGGTGCACCCTGGAACGCTTCTGAGCAATCAAGAGTCCCCAGCCAAATGAAAGAAAAAAAGAAAGAGAGAAAGAAGAAAAAGAGAGAGAGAGAGAGAGGAAAAATAAAGAAGGATAAAAGAGAAGGCTCAGCCCAAATGGGCCCCAAGGTAAGGTTTGTGAAGTATACAAATAAATACAGACAAACAAAAAAGACTGATAAAAGTATATGACAGGAGAAGAAAAAAATATGTACATATATATGTAGAAGCAAAACAAAGAAACAAACAGACAAACAAAAAAAAGAGCCTCGTCAGAAAGAACCCTAAGTATAAGATTTATATACTACCAGGACAAACACAAGTATACAAAAATACTGGTAGGAGAAAAAGATGGGAGAGTGGTTGTAAATTCTCAGTGTGGGTGAGGAAGGTTATTTTGCTTCTTCCTGGATGTATCTTGATATCTTTTTTAAAGGACACAACTTTCCTAAGATAACAGGGGATTAAAAATTGGTTTACCTATAGGGGTAGCATTGATTGGGGAAAGGGGATTACCTTGAAGTTTAACTCTATATGAATATTAAAAAATAAAAATAAAGAAAAGAATGACCTAAACTAAAATTCTAAAAAAAAATTTAAAAAATAGAAAAGCAAAAGAAAAACATGGGTATATGTATCAAAAAGTTCAGGTTAAAAGGTTATTATGGAATTTGATGTACTGGACATCTCACTGTGATGGTAAATAGGCTAAAAAATTATCTATATAAAAAATTAAAAAAATTAAAAAATATTATAGTAGTACAGAATAGTAGGAACGAATTAAAAATTAAAAAAGTTGTATCTATGAAGTAGTAGTGATTGTTATCTTCTCGGTCCCCCCCCCCCCCCCGGCTTTCTGGGGGAGGGGACTGCCGCGGGGGTTTTCAGGCGGTGTTTCCTGAGTTAAGTCCTCCCGCCCCCTTCAAGGGAGGGGGCTCTGAGGAAACCAGTTTTTCAGGCTTTTGTTCTCTGGAGGATTTTATGTTTGTTTGTTTGTTTTCTCTCCCCTTGGCAGCTCCCGATGGTTCTTGGAGGTTTAGAGGAAAGCAAGCTGCACCCTGACCTCCCTCCCAGAGAGAAGCCTCAGTCCGTTCCCGTCTGGGTGCTGCAGGGCACATAAGTTCCCCCTCGGCTGCTGGTAGAGCAGGTTCCCAGTCGCGGTCCCTGGGGACACAGGGACTCCTGCTTGTACCCAAAACCACCACAGCAGCGGCTGTCTGGGCAGCTCCGGACCGCCAGAGAGGTCCCCAGCAGCGATCGCACCCTGAGATTTTCCCACCGGCCCGGGCTGGGAGCGCCTCCCAAATTATCTCCCAAAATTTTAAAGAAAGAAAAACTTATATATATGCAAAAATAAGGGTAAACATGATGAAGAGATAGAATATGACTGTAAAGATGAAAATTAAAAAAAGATTCTAAAAAAGGAACTGATACAATAAGAAGTTGGTTGAGAAAAGAAAAAACAAAGGAGAGAATGTGATCAGGCAGGAGACTAGAACAAAGCCATACACTAAGAGTATATTTTGATTTGTTAGAAGAAACTGTATCCCAAAATTTAAAAAAAGAAAAACTTATACGTATGCAAAAAATAAGATTAAATACAATGAAGGGATAGAATATGACTATAACAATGAAAATTTAAGAAGATTTTTAAAAAGGTGTTGATAAGATAAAATAGTTCAAAAAGGTTAAAAAAGGAAAGAGGAAAAACTTTAAAAAATAGAAATAAGAAAAAATAAAATTAAAGAATTTAACTTTGAAAGACTAAAGAATCATGGGAAAAAAGCCATGAATTCTATGTGCTGTTTTCCCCTAGCATTGGTATTTTGCAGTTCTCTTTGATCAGTAGACTTGGTCTTGGCGGGATGTTCTTGCTGATCTTCTGCAGGAGGGGCCTGTTGCCCTGATTCTCAATTGTCTTTGCCTGAGGAGGAATTGCACCGCCCTTGCCCGGGGCCGGGCTAAGCGATCTGCTCGGGTTCGCGCTCGGAGCTTTTGTTCCCTGAGCGCTTTCCGTGCGGTGTTGCAGGACGGGAATGAAGATGGCGGCCGCCCAGTCTCCAGCTGGAGGACTGAGACCTCCACTCCCACTCCTCAGCGGCCTCAGAGAAAAGCCGTCAGTCCCTCCCATCTCCCTGGGTCTCCGGCCGCGCTCCGAGCTCCCCTGGCCTGTGACTGAGAGTTTCTGTCTCTGTTGCGCGGCCCCGTGTGGAGTCTGCAAACCCAGCGGGTTCCTGCCGTGCGCTCCAGTACTGCTCCTCCTGTAAGAGGAAGGGGGAAGTCTCCCTGGATCTGCCACTTGTGGGATCCCTACTCAAAGAGTAGTGCCCCGACTGGGCCTCAGGTCACAGTTTATGAAACCCCGAGCTGAGAGCTCAGTCCTCGGCTCCATCTCTCTCCCCGGCTTCTCCGCTCCGATTCCCAGGAGCTCTGCTGCACTCAGATAACCCCGTTTTCCTGCGACCCCAAGGGACCTGAGACCACACTGTCCCCGCGAGGGCTCCACCCCCTGCTTAGCCTCTGGAGCGACGTCCCACCGCGCAGACTTCTCATCGTTCTGATTTCGGCCCTGCTGCTCCCTCCCCTGCTGGTAAGTGGCTGACGGTGGCCCCTCCCCTCATCACCTTGGATTCACTTCTCCGCACATACGACCTTCCAGAAAGTGGTTGATTTTCTGTTCCTAGAATTGCTGCTCTCTTCTCGTGGATCTCCTGTTGAGTTTGTAGGTGTTCAGGATGGTTTGAGAACTCTCTAGCTGAACTCCTGGGACCAGATGACATTTAGGTCTCCTGCTCCTCTGCCATCTTGCCACTCCATCTCCAGGATGAGCATTTGAACAGATGTAGGACAAGACCCTTCTTGCAGGACCTGATTCAGGAGTGATGGGAGGCTCTGGCCAGACAAATTCTTCTCCATTTGCTGACTGGTACATGAGATCCCACTTTTGGGTCTTTATCCTTTTCATTTAGGTGATGCTTTGATACTTCTTTCCCTCCTATGGCATAAGCACAGGACCTCACATTCTAGTTGCTAAATCCTGACAAAATCCAGATACCCAGGGGATAGGGATGCCAGGTAAAATACAAATTCTGCACAGGCTACACTTACTCTAGAACATTATTTATCGTTTATCTGAATTTTGAAATTAACTGGTTGTCCTATATATTTGCTAAGTCTCGCAACTTTGTCTGGAAAGGGTCATTATTCATTTAAAACTGGGTGTAGGGGTGTCTGGGTGGCTCGGTTGGTTAAGCGTCTGCCTTTAGCTCAGGTCATGATCCCTGGGTCCAGGGATCAAGCCCTGCACTGGGCTCCCAGCTCAGCAGGGAGCCTGCTTCTCCCTCTCCCTCTGCCCCTCCCTACCTCTTGTGCACTCTCTCTCAAATAAATAAATAAATAAATCTTTAAAAAATTGAGTGCCAATTAATTTGTCAGATTTGTTTTCTTGAAAGCAGGTTTTCTATAGGAAGGGGTAAGTCAGTCTATGGGCATCTATTGAAAAAGGAGTCTGGATGATGGCCTTCAGAGTAAGTTATTATGGAGAAAGGATCAATAACAAAAAAGCAGGAATTATCCAAGGGGATGGTAGTGGATGGAGGTGTGTGTGAGGTGAAGGATATCTGTGACAAAGGGAATAGCATGAGCCAAAGCAGAGAGTGAGAATCATAGTGGTATGAGTTTAGGAAATAGGACCAGGCTGACATCGTGAGTAGAAAGAGGGAAGCAGGGAGAAGTAAGAATGAGAGAGATGAAGGCCAGTTAATGGAGGTCCTTGTGTGCCCTTGAGCTTTAACATTGTCCAAGGGGTGATAGGAAGAATTTGAAGGGTTCTTCCCTATGTTTGCTTTGCTAGTAGAAGGATTGATATGGAATCTGCCTGCTTCATTCATTTATTTATGAGTCTAGTCCCTGAAGGCATCCGGGCTGGGATGTTTAAGGACTTCTGTAATGCATTAAGGTAGGTTTGTAATATGAGTCAGTCCCTTAATAGGTGCAAAACTCATCAGATGCTTAGCAATGTGGGTTAGCGAAGGCCCTGTGATGACTCAATGCTTCAAATGCCTGAAGATGACCTTTTTTCCCCCCTTGCAGGGAGGAGTGATTAACGAACAGACATGGAGTCCCTAGTTATACTTCTTTTGTATAAGGTAAGAAAAGAAAGTGAAGTTAAACCTTATTAACTGTAGGTAGACGACCATGGAGGCACCGTGCCTGCTATGCACATATGTGTGCATGTGTATGCTTATGGTACACACGCACGTATACGTATGTATTTATGTATACTTACATGCATTACACACATATGAAGTGAACAATGCATTTAGTCCTATTTCTGAGGAGTATCTGCATTTATGAAGACTGTTTCATGGGCGGTGACATAGCTATGTTCTTTTGTTCTTGATGCCCTCGTGTGCTGTTTAGCTATCCATTACTGTTTTGATGGCATTGGCTTATATATAACTTTTGGATAGTACAAATGAATGTACTGTGAATATTTATATACCAGTTTTTGTATAGATATATATTTTTATTTTTTCTGGGTTAATAAATACACGTCTTGTATGAGATATATTATTTGCAGATGTTTTCTCCCCATCTGTAATCTGTGTTTTGTTCTCTTAACATTGTCTTTTCAACAGTGGAATTTCTTAATTTTGATAAACCCTAGTTTATAAATTTTTTTCATGCATTGTGCATATGATATATCTAAGATATCTTTCCCTAATTGAAAGACTTTTTTTAAAATGTTCTCTTCTAGAAGTTTTATACTTTTAAGATTTACATTTAGTTCTATGATCCATTTTGAGTTAATTTTTGTATATGGTGCAAAGTATTAATTGAGTTCTCTTCATATCACATAAATATCCAGTTGCTTTAGTATCCTTTGTTGAAAAGACTGTCATATCTCCACTGAGTTCCCTTAGATAATGTGAATGAATTGCTTAAAAACACATACTGCCAAAACTCTCTCAATAAGAAACACATAACCTGAGTAGTCCTATATCTATTAAAGAACTCATTAGACATCTGCCTTCGGCTCAGGTCATGATCCTGGGATCCTGGGATCTAGCCCTCCATTGGGCTCCCTGCTAGGCGGGGAGCCTGCTTCTCCCTTTCTTCTGCTTCTTCCTCTCTCTCTTCTGCCCCCTGCTTGTGTCCGCTTACTAAAACAAACAAACAAACAAACAAACAAAACCACTTAAATTTATAGTTTAAAATCTTTTCCACAAAGAATTTCAGATCAGGATGGTTTCACTGGTGAAGTCTATGAAACATTTAGGAAAATAATAATGCCAATTATAGACAAACTTTCCCAGAAAATTTAAGAGGACAGAATACTCTCTGACTTATTCTGTGGGACTACTCTTACACTGATACCAAGGCCAAGCCAAAATACTACAAAAAATAAAATACAGATCAGTATTTATTATAAACATACATGCAAAAATCCTTAACAGATGTTAACAAATGTAATCCTACAGTGTGTAAAATGAGCAATATACCACGGCCAAGTGGCATTTATTTCAGCAATACAAGATTGGGTTAAGAGTCCATGTAATTCACCATATTTTAACCAAAACCATACGATCATCTCAATAGATGCAAAAAAAGTATCTGACAAAAGCCATCTCCATTCCTGATCAGAACTGTTAGCGAACTAGGAATAGAAGAAAACTTCCTCAACTTAATAATGGGTATTTATGAAATATCTATAGTTAACATCACTCTTACTGGTAAAAGACTCAATGCTTTATTCCTAAGATCAGGAACAAGCCAAGGATGTCTGATCTCACCACTTCTATTCAACATTATATTGGAGTTTCAAAGAAATAAGGCTAGCAAAAGAGATAAAAGACATCCAAATCGAAACTGGAGAAGTAAAGCTATCTTATTTTAAGGCAAATTGATTATTTATGTAGAAAGTATTATGGAATCTATTAAAAAAAGTTACTAGAACAAACAATTGCATTTCTAGATATAAGCTGTAAATATGTTTAACTACCATTTTTAATAACATCTGAAAATATTACATAGTTAGGATAAATCTGACATATGATGGGTAAGAACTATGCACAGAAAACTACAAACACTGCTGAGAGCAATTAAAGAAGATCTAAGTAAATGAAGAGATACACTGTGTCACGGGTTGGAAAATTCATTACTGTTGTGACATCATTTCTGATTGAATTCATGATAAAATTGAAATCATGATTCATGATAAAACACCCTTAAATAATTTACGGAAGTTTGTTCATCTTTCACATCTGTGTTCACTCCCCTTCACCTTCCTTCTTCCTTATTCAGGCATCTCCAAACTTGCCAATGCATGGTGTGAAAACGCTTCCTAGAGTATAGATTCTCATCAGAAAGGGAGAGGCTGAGTATCTTCCATTTTATTGAGACTTTCAGTTAAATGGGCCAGAATTCATTTTTATATCTGCAGGAAGGGAAGAAGTAGCTATGAGATTTTATGTATGCACATGTGTATATGTCTGGAATTAAACTACATAGACATCTGTGATTAAACTTCTAGGCTAAACTCAGATATAAAGGGCTTTTTCTCATTAATAAAATGTAATAATTATAATTATATATATATACATTTTATATATATATATAATTGTAATAATTATAAATTTCTCATTAATAAAATGTAAGCCAAACAGCCAGCAAAAGCACTGGGAATGAAAGCATTTTGAGCAAATTGTGAAAGGGTTGGGGTCTCTGAGCTTCGCTGACAGCTCTTGTCCTGGTTGGCTTTACTGTCCTGTCCCACTGGGTCAGGATGGCATTTCTGGCCCCAGCCCACTTCCCTGGTCCCATCAGTCGAAACTGGTATGGGCTGCAAGGACCAAAGAACACCTCCAGGGCCAGCTGGGGATCAGTCAGGAAGAGCCACGGTATGTTGGGCTTGGCCCCTATGAAGGAGCCCAGCTCGTCCATGTATGTGATGTAATCTGTCTGCAAAGTCTGGCTCTTGCCGAACCTGAGGAAAGAAAATGACACATAGGAATGAGTGTCACGGCTGTAAACCAGGCGCTGATTTCTTATTTTCTACCTTAGAAAAGTAGCATTTTAGTCAGCGCCTCCCAAATTATCCCTCTCCTATTTCTCCACAGCATTCTTTGGCTATAAATGAGTTGATTTTTTTTTTCTTTTCCTTCCTAATCTCTATCTAAGTTTGATGTTATTTTGGTCTTCTGCCTCAAGCCTGGAGGGAACTGCCCTTGGGGTGTCCAGATGACTGATTAACTTAGTTCACCCTTTAACACATGGTTATTCTTTATATAACATCACTTAGATCCAATGTTTGATTTTGGGGGCATGGCTTCATTTACTTTTACGAGCCCTGAAGAACAGGCTACCATTTAAGAAGTGAGGTTGACTTTGGGACCTCTACTCTTCCTCCTCCGTATTCCTATTGGCCATGATACAAAGGGTAGTGAGTGGAGTGGGCTGTGTGAATTGCTAGCACACGGGAGTGCCCACGTCACAGAGCTGTCCTGTGAACTGCATGAGATACGGGGCGGTATTGTGGAGTCGGAAGTTTCCAGGTCTTCTCTGCTCTAGACCCTTCCCTGGCAACTATTTGGCAGCTCTCAGTGAATGAGGTGTCAGAGCTTGAAAGGCAGAGAAACTTCTTAGACAGTCACCTATTCTTCTGAATGGGGCTCATGATCTAATTATTCTTTCAACAGATTTTAATACATAATTTAGAAAAGGATTTACTTCTGTAGAAGTAATTAACATAAAAAATTACATTTAAATATCTGATGTCTAGCCACGTAAATGACTTTCTACAAATCCCATTTATGGTGTACTTGAGAACCCGTGTTTGGATGAATCAGAAATGAATATTCTTTTAGAAGAAAATAGCAGGGCAGGTGAACTCAGTTTAGTTCTTCATTTGGCTTTCTTATTACAGTGCTCAGTTCCCAGCTAGTTAACTTGCTGGCGGACATGTGGCTGGTGGAAAGGACTTCTTGGAGACATGTTAGCTGGATAATTCTTTGTTTAGGTGGCCTGTCTTCTGCAAGGTAGGATGTTTAGCAGTATCCTAGTTTCTACACATTAGAAGCCAATAGTATGCCCTCTATACTTGCGACAACTAAAAATGTCTCTGGACTTTGCCAAATGTCCCCTTGGGGATCAAAATCACCCTCATTTGAGAAACTACCCTAGAGCATAATGTGCTCTATACACTTGTGTGATGCGTAACGACTATATTTTCCTATCAAATATTGCTTGATAATAGCAAGTGTTCCAAAAGTGTGAACTCTGACTAGTAAAAATATTATAAAATACATAAATGTTTTCCTACATATAAAGGAAAAACTTAGGATTTGTTTCATTAGCAAGTACAGTCTTACCACTTGAATTTTTTCCCCATTTTCTCATCAATGTCATCCATCATTTCACTTGTAGTTGGCAAGGTACATGATTCTAGAAAACAAACAAAGAAATATTGAAAAAGATGAAAAAAATCAGAACTATATAATGACACATGATTAATTTTTCTTGGTTTTTATGAATTATGTCCTTAAGTGATTTTGCATCAAGAGGAGCTGCCTTGGGTATCTTTAGTAGAATAACAACTTATAGAAATAAAGACTTGAGAAGGCAGTGAACCCCTCTGTGAATGGCAAAGCTGGCCTGCAGTGAGATAGTGACAGCAGAGAAGTTTGTGGCTCCAAATCACCCGGTCTCTTCTATCTGTGACGTCGTGCGAGGCCCAATCCTTAGCATGCATGAGATACACCCCATGCACATAATAGCTAACAGTTTCTTTGTATTTCTTATTTGCATCCTCTTACTGAAAATTCTTCCAAGAAATAATCTGGTAAAATAGTTCACTCTAAGGTACATGGCAATGGAAACGGACCCACGGAAGGAGGCATGAGTTTTCCATCAGCCTGCAGCCAGAGGGGATCTTAAGGGTCCTCAGAAAACTGTTAGTGTTTTGCTACAGTTTATCAGTGGGGGGGGGCATCTGATGGCTGAGTGTAGCTCTTTCGTCCTTATAATGGCAGAAAGCTATTGTGACATTCGCGGTGCAGAACACTTCCTAGTCGTGGGCATCGTCCTACCCAGCCTGCCAGACCTTGCGGTCAGATGTTTGCTAAAATTCTTGTCTGCATCGTTCAATGTTGTGTCCCAAGTGCCAAGACAGAGTGTGGCACATAGTAGTGCTCAGTAAGTATGCGATGAATGAACAAATGATATATTTTGCTTCATGTAAATTTCTTGGGTTTATGAACTGTAGCCAACTTTTTTGGTAAAATTCCAGGTGCTTGGCATTGTTGTGCCTTTAAGAGAAAAACATAGTGGAAGTATTTTACGGAAAGCACCCTTATAAATGATTTCATAACAAGGTTTTTAGAATAATGATTCTTTGTGGTACACTTGACATTGCTTACTTATCCATGACATTTTCAGAAAACATAGAGTCTATGATTGTAACATTTTCTTCATTACCTATGGTCTAAGTTTTTATGGACGGTATGTTAGGGGAAGTGTATCTAGATTGGCCCAGTCTTTTGAACCCTTGAATAAAAAGGCACTTTAAGAAATAAGGATGATCAGTATGATTGCAGTAAATTAAATCAATATATTTGAGACATTGCTTTTCTTCATGTAATCCTCATATTCTTGATTTCCTCACAAAAGCACACTTGTGGCCACTGGAGACCGTGGGGCCTAGAGTGGAGGGAGCAGGAGAGGATGGTCAACAGAGTAGGCCTGGCCTGACATTGCTATTCTGACAGTTTGGCACTGGGAAGATCTCTAGCATTGCCCACAACATCCTCAGGGCCCTCTCACCTTCACAGTGTATCTTGACATTGCTGCTACCTACCGCTGGTCTTTCTCCTGCTTAAAGCTTCGCAAAGTACGTGGCGCCTGGGTGGCTCAGTGGGTTAAGCTCAGGTCATGATCTCTGGGTCCTGGGATGGAGCCCTGTGTAGGGCTCTCTGCCCAGCAGGGAGCCTGCTTCCCCCTCTCTCTCTCTGCCTGCCTCTTTGCCTACTTGTGACCTCTCTCTCTATCAAATAAATAAAATCTTAAAAAAATAAAAAATCTTTGCAAATTCCTTCCAATTTCCCTATGAGAAGTCTACGCTCTGTAACACAGCTCTTAAGGCCCTCCACGGTCTAGTCCCTTTCTCTATTTCTTGCTACTCCCTGCCTCTGTTTTATATGGCCTTACAGAACACCTTAAGACTTCCCCTACTGTAACATTCCCCCGGTTCTCTTTTAGACTGTGTAAGATCAAGGAGTATGTCTTGGAGCAAGGAGTAGTTCCCTTTATATTCCTAGAATCTAGCACAGTACTTGGCATATAGTAGGTGCTCAATAAATGTTCACTGACTAAATGGATAAAAGACAGAATGGTCCACCTACTTGCAAACACTTTAGCTGCCCAGCGAGCCTGCAGGTCAGCTGTGGGGATGGCAGCCCCAAGAGACTGGACAAGGCCAATTACAGCCAAGGTAGGCTTCTCCATTTTTGGGGGGAAGATGCCTTTAAACAAGGTGACCTCCTTGTTTCTGCTTCTGATAATGGAGTCATCAAGGAAGGGGCAGGCGTAATCATAGCCTGTTGCGAAGATGATGTGGTCGATGGCCTCAAACACGGTCCCATCCTCAAACACAGCCGAAGTCTCTGTAAACTCCTTCACGCTGGGCTTGATGGATACAGTACCACACAGGATGCGGGATGGGAGCTCGTCATTGAACACAGGCTCTTTCCTCAGGGGACTGTTTAGAAACAAGAGACAAAGGCTCTTGTTATACCTTGATTCCAGGAAATATCTGCAATAGCTCAGAGTACTAGAATGAAAGCTGAGGAGTGAAACATTAGCATGGGGACCACTGAGCTCTTCTTTTGTGGCAGGTTTTCTTCTATTGCCTGCAACAGTCCTTAAGAAATTCTGTCTGAGGAGCACTTGGGTGGCTCAGTCAGTTAAGCGTCTGCCTTCCGCTCAGGTCATGATCCTGAGGTTGTGGGATCAAGCCCTTCATCAGGCTCCCTGCTCAGTGGGGAGTCCGCTTCTCCCCTTGCCCCTCTCCCTGCTCATACTCTCTCTCACTCTCTGTCAAATTAAAAAAAAAAAAAAGAATTTCTGTCTGAGCTGCCTCTTTTGGCTCTTCAAAGCTTGAAGATTTCCTTATGAGCACTTACACGATTTGGTGATTCACCAAACAGATGAGAATAAAACTAATTCCTAGACATAATCAGTGGTTCCGAGTGCAGAATTTGGAACCAGATGGCCCAGGTTTATAATCTACCTCTGTCTCTCACGAGTGGCTACTTCTCTGTATTTGTTTCCTTGTGTGAAAATGCAGTAGTGATGGAATATACCTCATTCTGTTGTGAGAATTAAATGAACATTACCTGTAAAGCACTTAAAACAGTGCCTGCCACTTGCAAGCATCACTATTATAAATGAACTATTATTATAAATGAGGTCTTCTGTGAGAAAATCCAATTTGCTTGGCGAGCTGCTTTATTGCCATATTTGGTTTCCTTTACTTTGGTTGCCAAAATTCTAGGATTCAGGAATTTTGGAATTTACTCCAAATATCTCAAACAGTCAGAAAGTTTATAAATCGTAGAATCTGTCTATGTATTTCCACACCATTCTCTATGTCTATAATTCTGCAACCTCTTCTTTTGCTTTATAAGGTGACAAAAAGCAGGTCACAGTAAAGCCTGTTTTTCTCCCCTTGTCCCTTACCCAGGGGAGGAGTGAGAAGGTGTCATCAATACCTCAGGGTAACTGGAACGTTTTCTAAGATGGAGCCTCATTCTTGGAATGAATGGATTTCCAAATCTACATTTCAGTTGTCTAAAGGGCAAAGCCAGAATATGATTTTCAGTTACTCTTACAAGACAAAAGGTCTTTTCCCCCCCCAAGATTTTATTTATTTATTTGACAGAGAGAGAGACAGCGAGAGAGGGAACACAAGCAGGGGGAGTGGGAGTGGGAGAAGCAGACTTTGCACTGGGCAGGGAGCCTGATGTGGGGCTCGATCCAAGGACCTTGAGACCATGACCTGAGCTGAAATCAAGAGTTAGATGCTCTACCAACTGAGCCACCAGGTGCCCCGAGAATGCCTTTCTAATTAGTAGGTGTTGGTCTCTGGCTCTAAGTATATAAACAAATATTAATTTTACAGCGTATATCAGTTTTGCGAAGTGTCGGTGTTTTACATGTTTCATGGGTCCTAATTGTCCCACTAAAATCCTAGACTCTGTGGTTGACGAGGAGTGCGCTTTAATTGTGAGAAATTCTGCTTTCTGAGACATGTCGATTAACACTACCTGATGCATACTGGAAAATTTGAGATTAATAAGAACCGATATTTGTAAAGCTTGATAGTTCCCAAAGTGCCTCAATTTTTTTACTCTTCCTGCATACCACAGTAGTCTTGATGAGTAGATATTATTATTGCTATCTCCATCACCCATAGCATGGATAAGGATTCCTCAAAAGACAATTCATGAATTGGCTCAGGCCTCAAGATTCTGTGCTATAGCTTGTAGCTACCGTAAATGAATCTTGCATGTCAGAGGCATCCGGCTGCCTGCTCCTTTGCCATTTTGTATTTTCCCCTATACCTTTCACCACTAGAGTCATTTTAGTAAGATTTTCATCCCATGCATGACCTCTGAGTATACTGTGTCACTTATGCAGTCCTCACTTTAATCCCAATGACCTTTGTGAGAACTTAAGTTAGACCTAGAGAGAAAAATTTCAACTGAAACTAGTGCCCCACTTTTTTGGGATGATAAAATAGGAGTTACTTGTAGTACCCATTTAAAGGCATCAGGCCGTAGTTCTCATGCTTAAACCGTGTGTTCATCTTCTTGACATATAACCAGTCAGAGACAAATGAAGGAAGGGCATTCCGGAGGAAGGTTGCAAAACGGGTCACGTACACCATGTCCCAAGGATAGCCATCATCCCAAACCCGGCTCATGACCCAAGAACCACTTCTGCTGCTGATAATGACCTGGTGGGGAAGGCAACATGGATTTCAATGCCACTCTGTAAGAAAGAAGCAGATATGACACAACAGACATGTTCTGTGGGCCTCTCCACACATTTCCCCAGTATCTAGGCAGAAACATTTTTAGAGAGTTGGGTCAAGATGAAAAGTCTATGATTGAAACTAGGTAGAAACAGAACTACTCTGCCCCTATACCCCAGAGGGCTGGTGCACAGTTGTTGAAATAATGAGAGCCCGTCATCTTGGAACAAGAGGGCTGTGTCTTCAATTGTGATAGCCCTAATCTTAAAGAGTCAGAGACATCAGTGGTGGGGGACCAGCCCGTCCAGAGCCTCAGTGGTGGTGGATGGTGGTAGTTGCTGGATTGGGTGGGAGAAATATAGCTTAATCTCTACCTGAAATTAGGCTGAGGAGATACCAAAGAGTTAATTCAGTTGTCTGTCTGAAGTCTCCTCTTTCCCTCCTTCTTACACACCCACCCCATGAGCTCTGCTCAGGACCCAAACTGTGGCAGCTGTCTCACCTCCGAGACAAGCCCTGCTGCTCAGCTGTTATGATGCTTTTGTGACAGCCCAAGGGAATTGAACTTCAAAAAATTCCTTAAGTTTTATTTATACTCACTTAAGAATTTGTTTATTGAGCATGTGTCTCCTTAAAAACAGGTTAAGTTCTTCAAGGTCTATTGGTCATGGATGATTTAGCTTAGAGTCCTTTGGGAAGGACATCCAGGCTAAGCTGGCTTCTCTTTTTATGGTGCCGCTGTTGCCACACCTAATGTCACTGAGGTTTTATCCTCTCCTTTCATGCCTGTCCTCTCCTCTCCACCCACTGACTGCCCCCGGGAGTCAAGAAGTAATCTGACTTATTTCTGCACTTATTTCTAGTCTGACGTGATTCTGGCGTATAACCTGTTCTCAGTGTTTCCTGAGTCCTGGCTGTTGAGTTTTTGGATAAATGACAGCAAGAACCAGATCGTACGTGTCTTTCAGACCTTTGGAATGATAAGCACAATCAATGCCTTTTGTGTGGTAGGAGATGAGACACACTGTGAAATATATAAGGGTGGGTCCCAACTAGCAACAGTTTGCTTGGAGGCAATCAGAACACAAAATTAAAAAAAAAAACGCACTCTTATCTACACACACACACACACACACACACACACACACACACGCAGGCACTCTTGCCTCCCTGTCGGGCAGAATGTACTTCCTTGCTTGCCCGGGCCACACCACTTTGCTTCCCAGGGAGGATGTCTCAAGTCCTCCCTGACTCAATGGGCACATGCCTCGGTGGAGCCCTTGTCTCAGGACATGGCAAACCTGAGCCTCAGGGCCTCAGCATTGACTTAAGAGGGCCGCGTAAGCCAGGCTCATTTCTCGAAGGTACCTGCGCAGCCAGACGACTGAGCTCTACTGCAATGTCGGATCCGGAGTTCCCCAGCCCGATCACCAGGACCCTCTTCCCCTTGAAGGCTTCTGGGTGCTTGTAGTCCCTGCTGTGGAGGTAGTGGCCTTGAAATCGGTGTAGGCCTGAGGGGAACATGAGGGGTGCTTTGAGTTGATTTTCAGAAGAAATGATGAAGACTCTCAGTTTTCATTTTTAAAAAAGTTCCCATTATCAGTCTTCATTTTTAAAAAAATCTTCCTAGTTGAAGTACATTTATCCTTTCAGTGGCTTTTGACACTATACCCCCAACTAAGTACTTACAGTGCCCTAAAAAACCTACATTATGGGAACTTTTGACAGTAATAATAGCTAATGTCTGTTGAGTACTCACGGTGGGCCAGGCCCTCTGCTAAAAGATTTACAGTCTAACATCTGATCTGGATGACATCTCTGAGTGGCAGATACCAGTGTCTCTATTTTTAAAAGACAGGAAATCAAGACAGTGAAATTAAGTGACTCGTCTAAGGTCCTCTAAATATACTGCCTCTTAATCTTCATGCCTTCAATCCTCTATTCTTCCTGAGTCTTACTCTTTTAATTATTTGGCCTATGAACAGCATGCCTGCAGATGGGAAGTCTAATATTTTATGGTGGACATGTATTTCTGCTGCAAGGAAAGAAAGAGGGAAGGAGAAAGATCGGTTGCTTGTGTATCGCATTTATTTGATGTTTGGCACTTTTGTACAGTAGTGGAGTATGGCGCTTCACACACACACACACACACACACACACACTGAAATTTCCCAAGTGAATTTACAAAATGTGCCTATAGATGACTTTTAAAAACCCTTCCTCTAAACAAATGCTTCCTCTACAGGTCTTCATCTGATCTCTGACTAGCAGGTCCTTGATTCTTTTAGCATAAGGGTTTAAGACGCCAATTCCTACTATATTTCACATATTATCAGACTCCCAAATTTTGTTTTGAAATCTTTGGAAACTTAAGAATAATTATTATGCACCATCTATGGAAAAGATCTAGCTCAACCCTTGACGTTTGTGTATAAATCCCCAGTCTATTGTATATTTTCCCAACTTACCAGGAAAAGAATCAGTTGGTAGATTGGGGTACACATGATGTCCTGAACAAATCATTACAGCGTCAAAAATAGCAGATTCCTGTTTCCCATCCTTTTCTGAAACAACTTCCCATTGTCCAGTGACTAAGAAGTTGGGACATTTCTTTATGTTAGAAACCAGGGTCTTAAAGAAAACCAGAAAGAAATTCCTTCTATTTACAATTCTGTGGGTTTTAATTTTTTCCACCGTGTTTCTGTAGAGGAGATAACTGCCATGAGCTCCCTGATCATTGAGAAATATATGGGAAAACATTAAAATAAGGAGTCATAGTGATTCTTCAAATCTCCCAAGGAAAATTACTCAGTGGGGCATATTTACTTTTTTAATATCTAGTTAGTAGATATGGGGTAGATTACACCGAATGTTCCTGTGAGAGACGCCATGTCATTTGCTTACTACTGCCTTCAACTGGCATTCCTGGCTTTTTTCTCTCTGACCTCATTTTCTATCAATTCCATAAATATGGGAATATCTTGGGGTTATCAATCCTTATTTCTCCTTTGCAATGTACAGATACTCTCCCTTGGAAATATTAGCCACTTCCATAGTATGACTATTATGTAAAGAAATATAAAATTATATTAAGCATAATAAAAAATAAATAATAAATAATAAGTAAATAATAAATAAATAAATAAAACAATTCATAGCTCTTGTAAGATGTGGAAAAGAAAGCCCTTGGTGACAGTAAATACAATCCCAGTTCATAATTTTTTGGTTATTTTTCTCAAAACATACGTATGTTTGCATTTAACAGTACTGAATGGAGATTAGGAATTCTAAACATATGCGAAGTATTATTGTTATTTACGGAGCCCAGTCTTCTCTGCTAGGACTGCTAAGTCTCCTAATCTGAGGAACTAAGTGGGCGGAGGATGAGAGCAAGGACTACGTTAGTCATTCATTTAAAATTTCACTCTCCTCATCATGGCAGAACTTCCAAAGCATGCCACAGCTTCTTGAACCACACCTCATTGGCATTGAACTCAAGAAGTCTAAGTATGGACTAGAGAATTTGGGATGGTTTCCAAAACGTGACAGTGTGATGGTGGAGTGTGCACTTTGACGGTGTAAGCACATCTAGTATTTTCTGTTGCGTTCTCAAAGCTCTCAAAGACCAGCGGAGAACATGTTCAGGGGAAAAAAACAACAAGACACAAATACTTTAAAATCCAAACCAACATTGGATTGGCGAGCTATCCTAATATTTGGCTCTGATTTCTAGAGCAAAATATTATATCCTTGCTTCCCCCCAACGGATAAACATACTGAGATCAACAGCACCAGTTAGAAGGCCCTTACCTCAAACTGTATATATCTTAAAAGGTTCTTCTTTTGAGCAAATGTCCTTATGTATTCCTGGAGCTTGCTGTGGTGCATATAGTTGGGGAAGTCATCAGGATACGGGAAGTCTGGAAAGCACATCATCTCTTTGGAAGAGTTGGTGAATACGGACTGGTAAATGCTGGCTCTGCCTTCTTCGGCTTGGTTCTAGGAAGAAGGATAAAGCTCAAAAAGGGAGCCAGGAATGGCATTCTCCTCAGTGAATATTCAATTTTAATTCAACTGAAACCTTTTTAATATGTAAAAAAAAAAGACATTAAAACAATTCATAGCTCTTGTAAGATGTGGAAAAGAAAGCCCTTAGCATTGCACATGGCACAGAGCAGGGGCCTACACTTTAGTTCTCTTACTCGAATTACCCCCGTGTTAGCTCTGATTGTGGTCCCGTAGAGTTTTCTTTCTTTTTCCAGTCACAGCACCTGGTTCTGATCTCCTGCTCGTGTTCAAGCAACAACGACGATAACAACACAACTAAGTGGTTCACAGGAGGTGGTAGTTTGGAATCTCCTTGCTCGGCTGTACGGCCTTCAGTGAACAACTGACCAGCAACAGAACCTTCTCTTGAAGTGGAGGCTTTCTTTATTTGGCCTAGTCAGAATCAGCCAAAGGGCCCCTTAGATCACAGATTCCTGGCCCCACCCATAGAATTTCTGATTCAGTGTGTCTGGCTTGGGGCCTGAGAATCTGCATTTCCCACAGTTCCAGGTGATGCTCATGCTGCTGGCCCAGGAACCAGGCTTTGAGAGCCACTGCTCTATGAGGAATGAACTCTGTGCTTGAGGAGTCCCTGAACCACCGGTTAGCGGTCCTCGCCCCTCACCAAACAGACGGGAAACAGATGCCTCAGAACTTGTATTAAATCTTGCCAGTCCATCGTGAAGCCACATCACTGAAAAGTGGCTTTCTTTTTGAGAAGTAGTTGAAGGCTAAATGGAAATCAAACATTTCCTCTCTGTCTTAAGGAGGATAAAAGTTCACACAGTGCACTGCCTTGAAAGTACCTTAACAAGCTGGCTGCCTCTGCTTCCCCGGAAACCAAAGAAATGACATGTTCCTGCCGGATTCAAGATCTCCATCTCCCTCCAGCCCCATACTGACCTCAAGAAGACATGGACAAAAAGTGCCAGAAAGGCCTGACAGGCTTATGTCTGGGGTGGGGCTGCTTGAGGGCTCCGTTTGAAGATAAAACTTCTTCTAGTCACGGTTGTTGTGTTTCTCATAAATAGCCAGGCTCAGAGATTTTGACTTTTCCTAAGCCTCACTTTGAAATTTCTGCTACCATCAGAAAAAGGGTGATGAGCGGATTTTGAGGTTTGAGTGTTTCCCATTCACCCGCAGCCATACCTTTTGTTGGTGGTTGTGGTAGGAGGCGCGGGAGGAAGGTTTCTCAGGTGTGGATTGAAGGGAGGGAGGCCTGAGCTTCAGGCAGTGGACTGGTTAACAAAAACTTAAGACTGCTGGGAAACAGAGTAAGACCTTGGATTATTTCCAAGACTGCTGGGAAACAGAGTAAGACCTTGGATTATTTCCATCATGAATGAATCTTGGCTCTTTTGCCTCTTGACCCCAGCCAATCCTAACAGGAGGAGGAAGACTATGTACCCTGCAGCTCCTTGGAATTTTCCCTGAAGGACTGTTCTACACACAAAGGAAAACAGATGTATTACATAACAACAGACGATTGCTTCAGAGTTTCAGCATGTGGTGGGGTTTGAGAGGGGAAGGTGGAAGTGAGACTCTGCCTCTGGCTGAGAGAGCTGCCCTAGACCCAGAGATCCAAGCAGCCGTGGTCACATTATCATGGCCTGTCTTGGGTTATGACTGTGTCCATGTCTCTCGTCTTTCCCACTGGAACGTGGGCAACCGGAGGGCGAGGTCAGAGGCTAATTCAAGAATGTAGTGTATGCATATCAACAGTCTGTCCTGATCTTTCCGATTCCATCTCTGCTCGTCAGTCCCACTTCTCCTTGTCCAAATATACCCTCAAGGACCAGCTCAAAAGTTGCCCCATCCATCATGCCTTTCCTTGTCTCTTTCTTATAGAACAGGAGTCATCCTGTCTCCACCTCTGCTGAGCTCTGATCGTCTTTACTGGCCTAATCGCACATTCACTGATGTTATAGTTAGTCTAGGACTTGTTTTCTCTGATTTTAAATGCCGGCTTCCTGTTGCACCTCTTCAGCTTTTCCTAACATCGTGGCCTGTGCACGGTGCACTCCCCAAATGCTTGCTGAGTGAATAAATGAATGGGTGAGTGGAACAAACATCCAGATGGTTCTGGTTCTACTGTTTTCCCCTTTTGTATTGCAACAGCATGAAAGTCTTCTGAGGACACGAGACCTTAATCTTGGAGTATATGAAACTTAAAACATGCTCCCATTCAGCCTGCTAGTGTTTAAACCTAGTTTGCTTTCCATTTTGCGGAAAAAGCACACGGTGAAAAGTTCAGAATTATTAGGTTTCTTTCTTTCTTTCTTCTGAAAGAAAGTCCTGCCTAGGAGGACTTGCAAGATAAAAGCTTATGTAACACATATTTGTAAAAGATCTCTTTCTCAGAGTGGATTATACCAAGCAACCTTTCTTAGAAAAGAAGAATGGGTGCAGGGTGTGGAGGGACTAAAGAGTATTTTTATGTGTTTACATGCCCATGGGGCTGTGGAATAGAATTCTGCTTATAACCAGTGACCTTATGGGAAAGAGCTATCCCGGCTTGCAGATAACCCAGAGTCTTGGCATTGTACCGATCTGTCGTCTATTGCTTCCTTGAGTAAACTTGGGGATCTTGGCACTGGATACTTACAGATCCCTGGATGTACCATGTCCACTGCCTCTTCATGCCTTTCATGCTGGTCGCTCCTACCTAGAAACCTCTCCCACCTGGTCCTGCACACTGTTGATGACTGTCTGTGGGGTGCCATTCACAGACTGCAGTGGGACTGTCACTCTCTGGAGTTGTGTCACGTAATAGTCCTCTACTTTTGTTGTCTGAGAACATCCTTTGAGTCTCAGCTATATGCTCTCCTTGCAGGAAGTTTTCCTTGACCTGCTAACATTTTAGTAGCAAATCCCCACCCTCTTCTAAATCTCCAGGCACGCGTTCATTAAATTGATGGTCAACGAGGGCTATCTCGTTGTTGCTCAGTTTTTATAACCTCTTATTTGAAACTCTTAGGGCTAGATGTATTTTGGAATTTGTAGAGTTTTGGATTTTTCTCCATAACACTTCTAGTGAGATATGGGACAGCACCCTATAGTCAATGGCAAGAAAATTTCTGTAGTGAAACACAAAGTGGCACAAATGAAGATTATAACTAGCCTAATGTCAAGTTCAACTCATGTTATCTGACTATTTGACTTCAGGAAAGATTTTGCCATCAAACAAAATTTTGCCCATTTTCTATCAAAGGACCTGTATTATGGCTTACTTCATATTTTTCATCTCAGTACTTGACACAAAACTGCCAAAAGAGATGTTCAAGCAGCATTTAATTGTTGCTGATGAGATCATAGAGAACCATTTCATGATTTAGGCTAAGCTGGCCACATCTCCCTGAACAAATATAAATAAAGAAAATCGCATCCTTAAAAAATAATAGCTCTTAATTACTTCCTAATGGAAATGATCTTATATCTCATATGACACATCCAGGATTATAGGACCTCTCACTTAAAAAAAAAACACCTCTTTTTTAAAAAAAGATTTTATCTGTTTATCTGACAAAGAGAGAACACAAGTAGGCAGAGAGGCAGGCAGAGAGAGAGGGAGAAGCAGGCTCCCTGCTGAGCAGAGAGCCCGATGCGGGGCTCGATCCCAGGACCCTGAGAACATGACCTGAGCCGAAGGCAGTGGTTTAACCCACTGAGCCACTCAGGCACTCCTTAAAAAAACCTCTTTAGATAAAAAAAAATATGTCCTAAGTTAGCACTGATATATTCTATTAGAGTAATGTATTGTTGTAGTTTGGGCAAGGACTGAGACAAAGACAGAGTTTCGTTACAAGGAGAATGGTGTGGATATGATGTCTTCATATCAAATATGTATTATCTACATCCAATCACAATGGCTGGGAAATTCAGGACAGAAAGGATGGAAGTTTCCCCGACCTGGCTTTCAAAGTTTAAAAATTGTTTTTATAATGAATATTTTCTGATTATATCATTTGTCCAACAATGAGACTGAATGGCAAAGGCAATCATTTTTCTCTCTGGTTTTGGAGTTTTCAAACTATTCAATAGCCACACACACAACATGCACAATCATTTATCATAACTTACAATATCTTTGCAGTAACACAAGTGAATTATGACATCACAACCCATTACAGTTGGAAGGCATATTAGAGGATACCTAATCTCCTGCCTTGACATTTGACAAATGAGCATTTGAGGTCCAGAAAGAACAGAAATGACTTGCTTGAAATTAATCTTCCCAGAAAACCCAAGGTTGAGACCATAACTCAAAATTTCTGACTTTGGTCTAATTTTTTCTCTTCCTTTGTTTCCATTCCTTTCCTTTCCCGCGCCCACCATGTTCCTAGGTTTTCTGAGCAGTAGTGAACAGGGATAGAATCCTTTCCATTACATGGGGGGAGGCAGTGGTACATTTTTGTTTTTGTTATAAATTGCTGACATTAGCGCCCTTTACAGACTTGAGATCTGGGCTCTGCAGAGAGCAGGTAACAATGCAGGTAACAATGTTTCATGAGCTAGTATGAAGTAGTTTTAAGTGATTGGATAGTAGCACGATGGGAGAGAGAAAATTTTACTTTCCAGATCTGGAGCTTATTTGACCTACCACCCAAGTCTGAATAGAACTGATCAGATTTGACTTACGGAGTGACCCATCTCCCTTCTGTTGGTATCCCGGTGATGTCCCACTCACCGAGAATTTCCACAGGCCGCCAACATCATTGCTTCTCTCAAAACAGGTGGGCTCCAGTCCCTCTTCCAGGCAGCACCGGATGGAGGCTAAGCCACTGACACCAGCTCCGACAATGGCCACTCTCTTCCCCATGGTTGCCAGGAAGGAGGGCCTGGAGAGAGCTTCTTTAGAAGAGTGTCCCTGAACACTTGGGATTTTTCAGTAGGAAGAACCAGCAAAGGTTTGTGCGTCAGGATCCTCACCTTAACACAAGAAAACATAAATGCAAGTTAACAAGTTATGCTCATCATTTTTACCACTTTTGCTATAGTAAGATAATAAATCTGGCTGTTTCTCCTGCTTATTCAAGGTGCTCAAAATAGCAGAGTCATTGAATGTTGGAGCAGGAAGGCCCCTGAAGTTCATCAGCCTAATGCTCTCAATTACAAATGTAGCAATAGTCACTCCAAGAATGTTAGCAATTACTTCTTCGACATCTCACAGCTAATAAGTAAAGAAGTTGGAACCAGAACTCAAGCCTTTTGTATGAAATCCACTGTTCCAAATCACCCCTACTCACTTTGAATGCTTGGCTCTAAGAGGTCTTAGTATTAATGAACTGCCTTCCTTTCCTCAGAGAACCAGCAGTTCTTTAAATGTAGAAGAAGATGGTGTTTAACAATGTCTTTTGATGTAAAAATTGAGGAAGGGGGAGGAGTTATTAGTCTTAAAGTAAAAATTCCCTTTTCCTTGTATATTTCATGGCATAGAGCCCTGGTAAAACCTGGAAGAGAAGGACCGAGTGTGGTAGGATAGCAGACCAGGGGAGGTGGCGGGGACAGGGGAAGGGCAAGAATGAGGTTCCTGGTTCTGGTTCCAAAAAATAAAAGTAACTGATACTGTTCACCAAAGCTGTAAGGTGAAACCTCTGGGAGATTAAAGGAACAGTGGCTCTTTTATTAATTTTTGCTTTGGAACTACAGAGTATATAAACAAAGGCTGAGCACCTGGACTGTTTGTTAGGCTAATTGTGCAAAGAATCCTCAATTTTCTGAAAACGTAGGAGGGCATGTGAGGAGCTGAGTTAACATTGCAGATGTTGAGTTTGTAAAACTAGTGAACTCAGAGGATAGAACTGTAAAGCCGCTGAGTCTTGTCTCTGGGTCCCTGCCACTGCTTCCCACCTCTCCTTCTGCCCTTCCTCCCTCCTTTTTCTGAGTACTTACCACGTTATGTGTTATAGTAGTCTCTTGGGGATTCAAAGATGAAAAGTCGCAGTGCTGTCCATCCAGAAGCAGATGGTCTAATGGTGAGAGATGATTGATGTCGCAATGGAAGTTTGATTTAGTGAGTGCCAGCCCTCAGGTGGGAGCGTGAATCCTCCTAAGAGAAGACTAAGAGAGGCTTCAAGAGGAAGTGAGAAGAGCACTGAGTTTTGAAGGAAGAATAGAGGCCTGCCAGGTAGTCAAGGAGCAAGGAACACATGACAGGCAGAGAGAAAACTATGTGCAAATTCACAGAAAAGTACGAGAACTTGATAGATCGAGCTACAATTAGTTCTGTGTTGCTGAAGCCATGGGTAATGCGGATAGCAGAAGTAAATGGGACATGCAGAGCCCAGATTCTGAAGGATATTGAAGTGCCGTCCTCAGTGGGTTGGATACCATCTTCTAGGTTATCGTGTTCCATTCAAGAATTCTGAGCAAGGAAGTGACAAGATCAGAAAAGATCAGATCCATATGGAAGCTAGGAAGAACAGATGTCTAGCTAGACAGCTAGATTCATATGGATAGTGGTTAGAATCAGGGGTACCAGGAGGCAATTTCGATAGTCTAGAACAGAGATGCTGAGGGTCTAGAGTAGAGCAGTGTCAGGGGAATGGAGAATAGAGAGACATAAGAGAGATTTAGGAAATAGATGTTTGGGAACCTGTTGATGGATTATAGACTTGATGCCTCAAAGAAGGTCCTTCCAACTTTGAAATTTTATATTGTGATTTATATGCATATCACTCTTGACTTAGTGCAGACAGCAGTAACCATTCCATTTCACAAAGAATGGGACTTAGTTCAGGAATTAGGTTCATGCAACAGATGGAAGGACTCGAGGAGCAAAAACCAGGGTGCACCTGCCACAAGCCTCGTAAGATCACGCCTCTGGAGCTACTGTCCGATGGAGACAGGAACTGCTGTTGCCGCCACCGACACCTGCCGGGAGTGGGATGTAGAGTTCGGCTGATGGAAACACACCTGTTGGAAAATGCTTATAGATCAACACAGTCACAGAAACTCAGCCTCTACTTCCCTTTGCCTTCCAAGCCCATGTATCTATCTCCCTGGAAAAACCTAAATTGTATCCAAACCCTAACTGCAAGGAAGTCTTAGGAATATAGTTTTTAGCCTTCTCGTCCTTGTGCTGGAGGAGGGAACCCAAAGGGGGTGGGAACAGTGTGCCAAGTGTCACTAGGCACTATCTAGACCAGTGGTTTACGTGGTGTTAAGTGGAAGCCATTCCTGTATTCTTAGATGACCCAACGTTCTCTGTTCTTCTCTGGTAGGAATACAGTAAATCCTCAGCGATTTATTCTCTTGGTTGTGTATTTTGTGGTAATTCTTACTGGCCTTCAGATGTCTCCTCTGTAAAATGCACAAACTGAACTACATAATTACTGAAGTCCTTTCAACATTCCACAACTCTCTTAATTCACTGAGTAAGCCTCAGTAAACCTTTTCAAAAGTAGAAATAAAAGCCAGAGATGACACAAATGCATTGAAATTGCTCAAGAGGACTTCTTGTTTGACATCTGGTTGCCAAGAAGTGGACTTGGTTTGCTGCCAAGAGCATTTGTTAAATGGGAAGTTGCAGTTAATAGAACTGAGAATGTAAGAGTCAAGAACATGGAACATGAGAGAGAGTCTTTGGAGTAGGTGTCTTTGGGAAGAGCTGTTGGTGTGTTGTGTGTCGTTTTCCGTCAAAGAAGTGGAATCAAAAGACCTGCTTCTTGAGAAAAACATGTCGTGGGGGCTCAATCCCACCACCTGGAGAGCAGTTTGGGGGCTCCGTGGAATTTTGGTCTACCTTATCTTGCCTGGGAAATTGAGAGGACGGGATTTGGGCTGGCTAACTGTGATAGGGCATTGCGTTTATGTTGCCTTTGGCCAGAACCCCAGAGTTTATTGAGACAAAGCATATATAAGGGTTTCCTGGGGGGCCCGATGTGATTCGCCAAAAGAGAGCTAATATGGGGCCATATTAGGTCCTGTCTATTAGGGCTACAGAAGTGTCTCCCAGGATAGGGTCTATTCTTCTGGGTCAAGAGAGCTACTGGGGAGAGGTCACCATTGTTTGGGGCCCCTGATGTATAAGCCAAGACATCCATACAAGTAAGAACTAGTTTTAAACATCTACCTGCCTAGAGACCTGGAAGCTGCAATATGATAATACCAATGAAACTAGATCTCCAGCCACCCCACCCCGCGCCCTGCTCAGCGTTTTTTTTAACCTCTCTTTCCCTTCCCTCCTACTTCCTGGGAGCTTCAGAAGCCTCTCCCGTTGGAATCATGGGGAGGAAGAGTGGAAGCATAAAGTGGTTAAAAAAAAAAAAAGCTTCAGGCCCCCTTCCAGGACCTTATGCTCCCTTGGCATCAGACCCAGGTGGAGGTACTAGAGAAAAGATCAGAACTTTAAATGAAGTCCAAGTTTTTGATCTTCACACGGGAGACCAGATCTTCCATTTTCTGAATTAAGAGTATAGTTGTGACCTAACAAGACTGCAGAAATGTCTATTACCTGAAAGTGATCAGGAAAGTCATGAGCTCGGGGTTCTTTCCTTCTAAGTTCCCACAGCCTGATAGCACCTTTGGAGACACAAGTGGGGGTACTTTAGGTACTTAATCAGATGCATGATAATGTCCCCAGAGTTATGTGATAGATTAAAGTGAGCAAGACAGAAACAACCGGAGAACATTTTTCAAAGTGCCCTGGAGCTGCCTCTTCAGCTGTGATCCTGGGCACAATGGAGGACCAGGAGGTAGAAATGGGTTCAGACCAGGGAGAAGGTATTCCCAGGGCTCCTCTCCCTCCCCAGCAGTGGGGAGTCCATCTCCTGGTTGGTCCCAGCTCTCCATGTCCTCCGAGCACCCTGCTGTTTTTTGTAGCTCAAACCACTGAGGCGATAGCAGCCTGAGGTTCACACTAGACTTTCCAAGAACTGGATGAAGATCAGATTGAGATCCAGGAACATATGTAGTCTACCAACAACTATTTAGAAAGTGTTATCCTTCCGTTCGTTATCTCCTAACACCCTTGTAGGATAATCATGACCTTGATTCTCAATTTACTAATGAAGAAATGGAGCTGTTCAAGTTAATTAAACCAGTAAACGTTTATGTCTTCATAGTGTGTCTTCTCTAATAGCTTATAAAACGAGTGTCATGAGAACACCGACTTTGGAAAGCATTGAGAAGACACTCCTCCAGAGCGTTGTCCCACAAATATTAACTGGGCCCATACAGTGTGCCAGGCGCTGGTTGAGGCATTGGGACGCAACAACAAGAAGCAGAGGGCAGGACACCGGCCCGAGGAGTGCATTGTCTTGGGCTGACCCCAGGATACAGCAGGTAAAATGCTCCCCACCATGCTGACGGGGGGTGTTGGAGTTTACCGCTGTGATAACCACCATTGTTCGTGTTGACTGTTCCCTCCTCTGTACCAGGCAGCGAGCTAAGCATTTCAGACACATTATTTCATTTACTTCTGTAAGGACCTGGGGAGTCAGCTACACTGCTCTCAGGATGCTACATAGGAACACCCGAGACTTAGAGAGGTTCAGCCACACAGGGTCACGCAGCTAACGGGTGCTGGGACTGTGACGCTTTGCCGGCTCCTCTCGAGAGGAGCAAAAGTAGGGGAAGGTGTGAACGTGCCTGGAGCATTTGTTAGGTCAGGCACCGCGGCAGGACGTAAGGACGGGAGCAGGCCCCACACATCGCTGCTGGTACCCATGACCCGCACAGCAGCAGAGGCTTATGAAAGGGTCTGTCAGACTCAGAAGGGCATCGCGTTTACCCTGCGGGAAGGGGCTGGAGAAAGGTTTGCATCAGTGTTTGTCTTGAAGCATGAGAAGAAAAAGTGGAGAGAGAGAGGAAAAGCCCGTCAGCCCCAGGGACCACGGGAGCAACGCACACGCCCGTGAGAGCGCAGAGGGAGGGTGAGCACGCACCTGGAAGAGCTCGAGGGGTGCGTGAGTCGGGGGGAGGAGCGTGAGAGTCAGGGGAGGAGCGTGAGTCAGGGGGAGGAGCGTGAGGGTCAGGGGAGAAGCGTGAGAGTCGGGGGGAGGAGCGTGTGAGTTGGGGGGAGGAGCGTAAGAGTCATGGGGAGGAGCGTGTGAGTTAGGGGGAGGAGAGTGTTAGTCGGGGAGGAGCGTGAGAATCAGGGGGAGGCTTACCTCCCCTCTAACCTTCCAGGCCTTCTCTCCAGGTGATGATGTCTCTTTGCAAGGGATCTGAAAAACAGGCTAATGGTGAATGACTGAGAAAGGGTTGATAAGCAACTCAGGAAAGGGGAATTTGGCTTTTAAGAGACATCAGTGTCTGAAACCAAAGGAATGTATTTCTGACGGTGGAACTTTGACCATGGGAGCAAGGTCAGGTGGGTAGAGAGTGTATTTTCCATAAGCAGAATGGCCAAGCCAACCCTAACCGTAAAGGCTGTGGGGCATCTTCATTACGAGCGCCCTCTCTCACTCGCAGAAGTGGTGGGGCTTAATTGAGAAGGGATCTGGTCCCCTTACTTATTATAAGAGATGCTCTTACCCTAGTTCAGATTGCATCCCCGAGGCCCATTCAGCCTCTACAACTATGGCTGTCTCTCTTTCTGGTGGCTCCTGTCTTAGATTAGGGTCTGTTTTCTGGAACCTACGTACAGTGTAAGTGCAGAATAGTCTTCTGTAAGACTCAATTCTACTTATGGAGCTGTTCTACTTTTTTTTTTTTTTAAGATTTTATTTATTTATTTGACAGGAAGAGATCACAAGCAGGCAGAGAGGAGGCAGAGAGAAAGAGGGGGAAGCAGGCTCCTTGCTGAGCAGAGAGCCTGATATGGGGCTCGATCCCAGGACCCTCACCCCAGCTAAAGGCAGAGGCTTAACCCACTGAGCCACACAGGTGCCCCTGAGCTGTTCTATTAAAAGACAAGTCTACCAAGATGAACCATTTTCTTACACAATACAAACATACTTTTCCCTAATTGTTTCCCCAAGGCTGTGACTCAGAGCAAATGTTTCCAATTCGGCTTGTTTCCCAGTGTGTTCAGGGTTTGACACTCATGTTGGTGGTGATATTGTGAGTAGCTTTTCCCAAATTTCCAGTTGCCACCAGACTCTTTCTTTTCTGACCTCCCAATCTTTTTCTAGTCATTTTATAGCATTCTAACATTTTTTTTTTTACTGTAAGAAGTATACTTTTTAAAAAAAATTAATGCATAACTGAGTTGTAACATTACATTGGTTTCAGGTATATGTTATGATGTAATATTTTTATATATTGCAAAATGATCACCACAATAAACCTAGTTAACATCCATCAGTTTCAAAAATTTTTTCTTATAATGAGAACTTGAAACATTTACTCTCATCAACTTTCACATCTGTGATACAGTATTATTAGCTAAAGTCACCATGCTGTGTATTATATACTTATAGCTTATTTTTTTAATCCCTGGAAATTTGTACCTTTTGACCCCTTTCCCCATTTTCCCTGCTCCTTATTCCTCACCTCCAGCAACTGCCAATCTGTTCTCTGTGTCTATGAGCTTGGGTTTTTTTGGTAATTGTTTTTGTTCTTTAAAGTTCCACATATAAATGAGATCATGGTATTGGTCCTTCTCTCTATAACTTATTTCACTTAGCATCATGCCCTCATATTTGAGCCATATTGTCACAAGTGGCAAAATTTCATTCTTTTTTATAGCTGAATAATATTTGATTGTATTTTTAGATACCAAGTTTTCTTTATCCATTCATTCATCAGGGCGCCTTAGATTGTTTCCATATCTTGGATATTGTAAATAATGCTGCAATGAACATGGGGGTATGTATCTTTTCAAACTACTGTTTTGTTTTCCTTGGGCAAATACCCAGAAGTGCAATTGTTAGATCATAGGGTAGTTCTATTTTTACTTTTTTGAGGCATCTCCATTCTGTTTTCCGGAGTGGCCACACCAACTTAAATGCCCATCAGCAATAGCCAGGGGCCCCCTTTTCTCTACATCTTTACCCATAATAATTATTTGTCTTTTTCATAAACCATTCTGGTAGGAGGGAGGTAAGTCTTACTGTGGTTTTGATTTGCGTTTCCTTAATGATTGGTGATGCTGAGCACCTTTCCAGTAACTGTGGGTCACTTGTATGTTTTCTTTCTAAATTATTCTTTAACTGTGCACTGTTTCAACCATTAGGTAGTGAGCTTCTTTAACTCAAAAGATCTTCCTATTCTTCTACCTAGGGTACTGCTAAGCCCATAGCTGGTGTTCAATAAGTATATTTTGATTAAATGGCTGATTAGCTACTTGGGGATTCTAGTGTGCTTTGGAAATACAGAGTTCTGCCTCTTTAAGGGGCTGCAAAGAATTTAAGAGGGATGTAAAATCTGCCCCTCCCTTCAAGGTGACTAAGTTTGTTACAAGATGATGGGACAACAGCAACTACCTGGTCAGGCTCTTGGACTTTTTATGGACTTTGGCTCCCCAGTTTTCGAATCCCATAAGTAGTCTGTGGTTTGGGTACCAAACTGAGCAGGAGTGGTTTACACAGAGTGCCTATTACTTGGCTTCGCTGGGCAACAGACTAGGATTTTGGAGGGGATGAAAGAATTTACTTTGGACCTCGTGGTAAAGTGTGGGAAGCCTGGTGCTCACAGACAAGATGATTATTGAAGAATTCGTGAGGACTTGGGGATATTTTCCAGATCATATAATATCTTGTAATTCTCATTATTGCATTTTGCTAGATTTAAGGGAATTTTTGAGCATCTGCAACTGTATGCAGAGATCTTGATTTCTTGATTTCTTACGATTTCTGGATCTCTGGCTTCATTCTGTCACATCTCCAGGACTGTTCTTACTGCTTTAGTGATACTAGTATCCGACGGAAGCTCTTAACTGGTCTCCTCACCAAGCGTTTTGAGAAGTCCTGCTGCACTGGGCCCTCCACAGCCGCGAGAAAGCGCAGATTTCCAGCTACCGGCGGCGTAACTGTCCAAGGACCCAAGCTGCTCACTGCGCACTGCCTCTAAACTGAGGCCATGCATGCTCGTTTGCGCTGGTCCCAGCTGATCACTGAGGGTGGCTGGGACACTGAACACGTCTATTCCTTATAGACACCGACTCGTCTGATGCCCAACTTCAGATCTGCGATTCTCCCAGGGCCTGGCCTCGACACACCTTTCTTAGACCGCTCAGCGGTCTAGGACTCTTCAGCCAGCCGTCCTCCCCCCTGCTTTGTGCCGACCCACTTCCCTACCTGACAGCTGTTCCCGTCTCCCTGCTGTCTCCCTGTTACCTTTCACAGCTTTTTCCTAATAAAATCCTGGTGTAGTTAGTCCTGTCTTGGCATATCCTTCTGGAAGAACCCTGGACTAATACACCCATTCTCTGTAACTGGACTTTTACCCTCTTTGTCTTTGAAATCAGAATTGAACTTCTGTTCTGATCCTTAGGCCACTTGATTGGGGCTCTGATATTGTCTGGTTCTTGACAGTATTTTCTCCTCTTTAGTCAGATGCGGAATCTTTGCTTCTGGTGGGATTCTTAACTAAATGGATGGGCCATCTGGAGTCACCGTGTTCTTCCAGAACTGTCTGCAAGAATTATACTATTGCTACTACCTAGAGACTCACCATCTTGTCATTGTTATTGCTAAGACCAAAAAATCAACTGGTGCTCCTCATGGATATCAGTGAGGAGCTGATCTAAGTTGCAAACTGGAATTTTTTAAAAATCACTGGCCACCTTTCTGTGGTGTTAGTCCTGGGACCAGCTGGTTAGGTACATAAGCCTGTGGCCTGCATGATTTGGGGGCTTTGTTCCCTTTATACCAGCCTATAGCTGATGTCCTAGCTTTCCCTGTATCAAGACTTAAAGGACCAGTAACCCAAAAGAGAGATTGACATATGCTCTCCCTAGGAGAGGTTATGTTTTCAGAAATCTTTATTAAGAGTGAATTTCAGGGGCGCCTGGGTGGCTCAGTGGGTTAAGCCTCTGCCTTAGGCTCAGGTCATGATCTCAGGGTCATGGAATTGAGCCCCACATTGGGCTCTCTGCTCAGCGGGGAGCCTGCTTCCTCCTCTCTCTCTGCCTGCCTCTCTGCCTACTTGTGAGCAAGTAAATAAATTGTGAGCAAGTAAATAAATTGTGAGCAAGTAAATAAATATTTACTTGTCAGTCAAGTAAATAAATAAATATTTTAAAAAAGAGTAAATTACAGATCATTTATTGGGATTGATGTGAAAGCAGAAGAAAGATGAAAGCAGTGGATATTTGAGTGACACAGAAAATATTCTAAGCAGCACAAAAGCCAAAGGACAAGCCAGTAACGTCAAAGTAAAGCCTCATTACCACCATGTTTTTTTCAATGTCAGGGAGTACCTTGGGCTTTCTACATACCTGTGTCAGGGACTCAACCAGAATTGAAATCTCTGTTTGTCAGATACCCACCCTGTTACACAACATGCAGGAGGCTATGGATTTCCACATCAGTTATAGTATTACAGCATAATCCTTTTGGCAATCAGAAATGGGCAATTATCCTGACCAGCTTATGTTTCCAACTTAGTGAGCTCTTTATCTTCAGGGCTTCAACCAAACTTAAACTGATAACTGATTGTGAGAAGCTGTGAATACGGTAGAGACAAAAGTCTACAGGAAAATGTTTGAGCAGTATAGGTACCATCTAAAGATTAGAAATCATAGTCAGAATTTCCTTATTAAAGAGTGTTATCTTTTTTACAAAAAGATTTTTATTTTATTTGAGAGCGACAGTGAGCAAGAGAGAGCATAAGCCAAGGAGTCCAATGTAGGGCTTGATCCCGGGACCCTGAGATCATGACCTGAGCTGAAGGCAGAGGCTTAATAGACTGAGCCACCTAGGCCCCCTAAATAGTGTTATCTTAACCCAAGGAAACTGTCGAGAGAGAGAGAGAGAGAGAGATGGTTACTAAATTATAGGTGCTTCCCTCCAATGCTTTGTCGAGAGGATCAGCCCACACCCTGCCAGGGACCTGGAAGATCTCGGGATGTGCCACTCCTTGTCTATTTCCTCTTCTGTGATGTGGGCGGGGAGCATGTCCTGGCCGGCTTACACGTTCTTCTTAAGAAAAGGACAAGGTCAACTTGAAGGCCCTTGGAGAAGGCAAATGTTATCTGCTAAAGATGGTGGGAATAGTGAACCAGGTTACTCATGTGCCTCTGGACTTCAAGCAGCAGCTGATTTGCCACATGACTTAGTAATATGGGTTTCCTTTCTTTAGTTGACTTTTAACCCTCAAATAGTATCAAAATGAGTAATGTCTTCAGTTGGTATAATTGCAAGAAAAGGGATTCTTTCAAGAAGATAAACTTCTTCTGTCTTTAAGTATTCCCAGTTACTTTTATAAATGTGGATGAGTCAAGTACAGTGCAAAGTTGTCTTTACCCTGGTCTATCATTCTACGTATTTTAAACCTTCTTTCAAGAATAGTAGATTGGATATTTGAAGGTGTTTAAAAAACACCTAAGATTTGTTGATTTAATATTAATTATTGACATAATTTGTTATGATAGGTTGATTTGGATGCTAGTCTCCTTGATGAAAGGCAACCATAATACTTAGGAGCAACAAAAGTAAATTTGTTTTGTGTTACCCAAATGCCAATGGAAGTAGCATTTTACATAATGAATATATGACAATTTGAGGGTTAGTAATGAACAATATTATTTATTTTACTGAGTAAAAATGACTTTAAAAGGAACTTATTAAATAATTTTATTTAAATGAATATGTATTAAGAATGTATATTAATGTGTATAGTCAATATACATGCAGATTTACTGATTACTTTAATAAATATTCTCTAACTGTTCACTATATGCAAGGTTGGATCTCATGTAACATTGAACTTGGCTGGGTAATTGCATGTAGGGGAATATGCTCACTTTTTTTTTAAAGATTTTCTTTATTTATTTGTCAGAGAGAGAGAGAGAGAGAGAGCACAAGTAGGGGGAGCAGGCAGGCAGAGACAGAAGCAGGATCCCCACTGAGCAAGGAGCCCAATGTGGGACTTGATTCCCAGGACCCTGGGATCATGACCTGAGCCCAAAGCAGACACTTAACCGACTGAGCCACCCAAGCATCCCAATATGCTCACTTCTTGAAAGACCATTTGTGGTAGATCCAAGAGTCCTTTAAAGTGAATATTACTCCTCCAATCATTCCTACTGAAGGAGAAAGCAAAAGAAAGAACAAAAGGGAAGAAGGAAGACAAAGAAGTTAGAGAAGGAGAAAGGGAGAAAGAAGTAAGAATAATAATTAGAAGAGGAAGATAAAGAGGATGGGGAAAGGAGCAGAGGAATGAGAAGATAGGTAGATCTATACATTGAAGTTTGGCTTAGTATTTGGCTGAGAACAACTGCTTGGTGTCAGGAGCTTGAAACCTCTAGAAGCACTGAAGAGCCAAAAGCCTGCTTCAGATCCCTGCTTCCCAGCCTGGAAAACGGTGCAGTCAGCAACCCTGCGGTCATGCAGGTCAGCTTTGAGTCTAATCAGTGTAGCTGTGTCTGCTGCAAAAAGACAATTTTTATTTGGTTATAGTTTTAATATCTGACTATGCACTTTAAAGTTCTGGTAAGAATTTTGAGATGACATTGGGAGTGAAAGATCTTTTGTGCTTCATGTATTCAAATTGTATGTCCATTAAGGTATAAATATACATTTAATTCTGTCAGTAAAATACATAAAAACGAATGATTGAAAATCATTACTGTTATGTGTAGAAGTAATCTAAACATTGGCAGTAGTCCGATTTAGCATGGAAATAGATTGATGTGAATAGGATCATTAAGAGAATGTGTTGGCTACATTAGTTTAGGAAGAATATCATATCCTTTATGAGTCAATTAGTGTTTACAAAAACTTAAATAATCACATGAGGAAAAACAACAGAAATTGGATTGTTTCAGTTTTATCTGCAGTTTATTTTCTGCGCTAGTACGGATAACAACAAGCAAAATAAACTCTATGGGCTGTCATTAATTTTTCATTATCTGATTCCATCTAGAACATGGAGTTCAAGAAAAGTTCTGTTTCACTTGGGAACATTTAGGAATGTTTCACATCTTGTGAGAAGACCTTAAAAGCAGAATGTTACTTTGTTATCTTAAACAATTAGGGAAAGGGAAATATTTAAAATTGTGTACAACAACATCCATGATAGATCTTAGCTCCAAAGAAAAAAATGTAAAGAGAATTAAAAAAAAGGAGAATGAAAAGTATAAAGAAAAATGTGGTCTTTTGTTCCTTTCCCATATATGTATCTTGCTGCTCCCCTGGCTTCAGAAGTGAAGGTATAATAAGAAATAGGTGACGTAACCACGTATGGAGCCCTCTGGTGACTGATGACAAGGACAGATTATTTTATCTGCTCTATAACGGCAAACTTTAAAAATGTTAAACTGTCAGAAGTTTAACTATACAATGTGATAATACTTTCAAAATTCAAACTTTAGATTTATGCTGTTACCCCAGAAGTTCATGTAATAAAGGCAGCATTCAATTTTGGTAATGCTTTTGGTTAAATGTTTATTTTTTTTTTTTTGAGACATTTCATTCATCCAAAAGGCATATTTCGTGTTCTACTCATTGTTGTTGACATTATTTTGCTGCTACATGTTTGAAAACTTGTGTCTTTACTGAGAATATAGCTATGATAAGTTCACTCTTGTTAACTTTCGTTATTGACCAGGTCTATGTGCTCTGCTCTTTGGCCAGGGATTAGGACTCATTGCCTGGAGGATTTGGTGTAGAACAAAAATAGAATTAATAGCCAAATTCTCTACTTGATCCTCCTGAAAATGGTTTGCAGGGGTGGCCGGAGAATGTCATAACTATTCTGCTGAATTTGCTCTTTGTTTAGATTTAAAGTATGTATTTCAAACCTTGATTGACGGAGAAAAGAAATCATGTCAAAATGTTTCAGGAGATGATTGAGATTAGAGGTGAAGAGCGTAACTGTGATGATGAGATATTAGTGGAATCTAAAGAGAAATGATTAGTGCTGTCTTTAGATCATCACATGATTCTTAAAGAGGCTTATTTAAAAGCCTGGAAATAGACAGTTTTACTGACTAATGTCTGTTGAATAAGAAAGTAGGAGCTGTGAAATTCTTAATTTTTAAATAGAAAAGTTCCTTCCTGGGTGTTGTCAGTAACTTTCAGAAGCCTGGGACGAATGATAATTAGATCAATGCAAAGAAAACAGCAATGAACAGAGCAGGGAGAATGAGGAGCCTGGCCCAACGGCAGAGCAAGCAAGGCTTCTGAGGGCTCCCGACAGCCCTCATCTTCATGGGCTTCAGGGTCCTGTCCCACTGGGTCAGGATGGCATTTCTGGCTCCTGGCCACTTGCCTGGGCCCACCAGCCTAAACTGGTATGGGCTGCAAGGACCAAAGAACACCTCCACAGCCAATTTGGGATCTGTGAGGAACAGCCATGGGATGTTGGGCTTTGCCCCAATGAAGGAGGCAAGTTCATCCATATACGTAATATAATCCGTCTGTACTGTCTCGCTGGTGCCAAACCTAGAGGTAGAAGAGGAAACAGCACTGTGGATTCCGAAGCTCTGTGTACTAGTCTTACAGGAACAAGAACAGGGAAAATGCTTCACAGCTTTTTATCAGAGGGAATCAACATCAGTCCCTTGTGTTGGTAAGGGGACCTCGCTTATTTATTCTGCACTTTGTAGCCTTTTCCAAGAGACCTGCATGCCAATCTCATTTGGACATTCCCCAATACCATGCAGCAGCTGAGAAAGGCCTTTCCATCCCCGTTCACCAGTGGAAATGATCTCTTACTCATGAAGCTCGTTCATGGCCGCTGAGCTAGTTAGTGACAGAGGTAGGACTAGAGCTCTGTTCTCCTGACTGTTCTCGTTTGCTGAGTCCTGTTCCTTAGAGCCATCTGGTTGGTGGCAACCTCCATATCTTAGAGGATTTACAGGCTGGAAAATAGAAGTCCACGTTTGTGCACTCCCAAACTCCTCTGATTTCTAATCCTTTCTAGGTCTTCTTTCTGTCATGTATTGCAGGAGCCATGGAGGGATGAAACAGGCCTGAGTACTGTGTCAGGGGCAAAGGAAATCCTCCATAAATACTTGTTGAATGGATGAATTTGCTCATAGCTGTCACCTTAAAGACCTCACTCTGGACCATTTAAGACTAAGAGAGTTACAAGTATTCATGGATTCTGATTTTTCTATGGAAACCCTAGACCTTTTTTACAATAGGTACTCTTACCATTTGAGCTTTTTCCCTCGTTTTTTATCAATATCATTCATCATGTCTGTTACAGAAGGCAAAGTACAAGTTCCTAAAAAAAGGTGGGGGAGAGAGGGGAAAGACATAATAGTTAAATAAGTCTGGCATAAGATCAGCCTGCCATTTTTCCTTTTTAATAAAGATTTATGTATCACATTAGTATTTCCATTTTTGGGGGTCATTGCCTAGCAAAGTAAAATCTTGGAGCAAATCAACAGGTGGTCATTTTGAGAGAAACATGTAAGTCATTTCCAGTTTTCTCAGAACTGAAACGTGACATAATTAAAAACCAGGAACCAAATAGCTCTGTATCTTTGTATCTTTGCTCCTAAACCAGTCAGCAAATGTTTAAAATCAGTTTTAAGGATTATGTTCTAGTCTCTCAGCTGTATTTTAAAAATGTTATCTAATAGTTTATAGCCAAAGTTATATCAGGATCTCTTTTAGATTTAAGGGAGAAAACTTCATAGGAAATTACCCCGCTTTGTCAGAAAAAGGAATTTCCAACACGTAAGTTGTAGAATCTGTTCAAGTCCCAACTGTCTCTCTGAAGAGCCAACAGTTTCTGGGTGAAACTGAAGACAGGAGCTGTGCACAGGACATAGAGGACTCGGGGGAGCCCCAAGACACGGATCCAGGTTGGGACTGCCCAGATGGCAGGCTTATTCTGAAATAGTTTTACAGACTTCTCTGAAACCCATACCAAAACGTGCTTTTGTGCCCAGAGGTACTTGAAATTTAGGGTGGTTTCTTTGGCAATTTTGGGATCACCTTGAAGAAGACTAGAAATCCCAGATCTGGTGGCTCAAGACCTACAATGATTGCCTAACTCCCCATTCCTGCAGTCCTTTCAGGCTGGGTCACTTAAACAGCCTTTGTAGGTAGGCATGGCCTTGATCCTTGTCCTGTCCCTGGGCAGAAAGACAGATCAAGAAGGAAGTGATTATGCTCACTGGCCCACCAGCTCCTACCATGGGGTTGCCTGTAACTGGACCCTCTGTTCTGGCATTTAGAGTCCCCCAAATTGGATTATTTGCCTTATTACTCATTTCCTCTAAGGCTGAGTCTTTGCTTTGAATATCAATTCTCTATTGATTTGGTCTCTGCTTGTCTCCTTTCTTCAGAGCCCAAGTTACAATGATCCCAGCAGAGTTAGGTGTCTGACCCTCTAATGTCAGTCTCCCTGAGCCTGAACCCTAAGCTCACTTTTTTCTACGTGGAGTTTCATGCCACCACCTTCCTGCCTATTGCTGCATGGTGCAACACATCTCTGACTTGGAGGAAAGAGTGAAGGAGATTTAAAGGGATCACTGATATATGCTACTGGCATGATGTTGATGACAGCCTGCTGATGAAACGGGTCTCATACACAAAGTGGCAGTTTCCAACTTCCTGTATGAAAGAACATTTAAATCCCAGCAAGTCAGGTAGGACTGGAAGCCTTACATATGGTTTCAAAGGGAGTAGACCTGCTAAGCTCCCTTTTCCAGAAGTTTTATACCTCTAGGACCAAACAAACTTTGCACATTAAACTTTGACACCTTTTTTTGTTCTACAACCATGGACTTTTGTCTTCTGATCTGAATCTTCATGTAACTGCATTCAAACATTAATTTGAATTAAGGTTTGAGCCTTGTAACTTCTATTGGAGAATGATGCCCATTTTCCTTTCCTGACCTCAATCGAGTTTGCTGTTGTTGTTACTATTTTCTTTTTTAAAAATTTAATTTAATTTAAATTTTTTTCAGTGTTCCAAAATTCATTTTTATGCACTACATCCAGTTCTCCATGCAATACATGCCTTCCTTAATACCTACCACCAGGCTCACCCAACCCCCCACACCCCTCCCCTCCAAAACCCTGTTTGTTTCTCTTGAGTCCACAGTCTGTCATAGTTCGTCTCCCCCTCCGATTTCCTCCGCCTCCTTTCTCCTCTCCAGCTCCCAATGTCCTCCGTGTTATTTGTTATGCTCCACAAGTAAGTGAAACCATATGATGATTGACTCTCTCTACTTGACTTATTTCACTATTTTCTTAATACAGGCTCTCAGTATTCCTCTACCTTAGAGACTGATGATCTGCTACTCCTAGTACTTTCTGCTTCTAATGATCCACTGTTTGTTCTTATCTAACACATGACAGGGAAGAAGATAGAGCAGAAACGACACTGACTTTCCAGCAATCATAATTTTTTCCATGACTGTGAATATTTGAAGTTGGCTGAATATTGGCTTGGAAGCATCTCTTATTAACCTTTCAAACAAGGTCATTCTATTGAGTTTTGAAATAATAATTTTATAGAATTGTCATACATTTAAGACCAGAAGCTCTAGTGTTCTCAAGGTTAATAAGAGTTTACAGCTCTAAGGAGTTATGAATCACAAAATACTTCTTGAATAATATCTTATACTATTGCATATGATAATCCAATGTGATATATTTTTAAATGCTTATAGAAGATAGTACCAAAAGTACAGAATTATACATTCAAAACTCGATAGGACCGAGGATTTTCCCATTGTTATTATTGTTTTCACAAAGACTCAAAGGCATTCTTATTGGCATCCCTCTTCCCCATCAATGACTTTCTTAGTCTACTTACCTTTTATTACTTGTACTGCCCAGCGGGCTTGCAGGTCAGCTGTGGGAATTGTAGCCCCAAGGGACTGGACAAAACCAATCACTGCTATGGTTGGCTTCTCCAATTTAGGAGGGAAAATGCCTTTAAATAAGGTGACCTCATTGTTTTTGCTCTTAATGATGGACTCATCAAGGAAGGGGTAGTCATAACTATAGCCTGTTGCAAAAATGACACAATCGATGGCCTCAAACACCGTGCCATCCTCAAAAATGGCTGAAGTCTCAGTGAATTCTCTCACATTCGGCTTAATGGACACGGTGCCGCACAGAATGCAAGCTGGGAGCTGATCATTAAACACAGGTTCTTTCCTCAGGGTTCTGTATGGAAAATAGAGACAACTACTAGAATAGTAATATTTCCTCTTTGTTTTATTGCTCCATAATAATTAATAATCAACTAATAAGGAAGAAGAAAACTACCCAAGCTTTTCCCCTTGTGCCATGGAATCTCACCAACATGGTTGAAAAACAAAACTGAAGTAAGGCAGTATTGTGAAGTAAGACAAGCTGCTGCCCTTTGCTGATCCTTTCTCTACTTCCCGTGATCTTTCTCTCCTCTTCCACAGACCTCCAAATCCCAGAATCAGCACCCACGCCCTCTCCCCTGTTAAAGATGTATCAGGAAAGATCCTAAATCTGGGTATTTAGCTGGGCATTTGGATATTTTTTCTTCAATTATTAACTGAGAACCTCATTCGAATTAAAGTTTCTCAGTTTCTCCTCCTCATCTTTCTCATCTGGAGTGACAGTTACTGTCATGACCATCTTGGGTCATTGGGAAACCAAAATAATACAAAGATCTGGCCTGAGCTCTCTGGTGGGGTGGGGTGTGAACCCCTTTCAGACAAAGACACAAGTCAGGTGAGGGAGGGAGTGCCAGGGATTTATACAGGCCAGGAGAAGGAGGGGGCCAATTCAGATCTTTGGTTGATAGAAGTCTGAAAAGGAGAACTTTTTATTATTTTTTGTCCAGCATTATCTAGTGAGTGTCAATATATCTGAACTTTGGGGTGAAAGTGAGTAACACTGAAGAAAAAGGCTTTGCTCTTATGTTACAATGGGAGCTGTGAGAGAGAGCCACAGGGAGAGTCTACCTGGGACAAAACCAAGTCAAACAATGGGATGGGTTGGAATCCTGGTTGGACAAAGGCTGGATTCAACTGTGAGAATTACCTGCCATTTATTTTAAACCCACTGCCATCAGGCTTTTGGCCCCACAGCCACCTCGAAACGGCTCTTGTTAAGGCCACCAGGATGGTCAAACTGCCAGATCGTATGATCCACTGTCACTTCTCATTTTACGCAGCTTACCCGCGGTGTTTTCCAGTTGATGGTTTCCTCCTTCTTGAAACACTGTCTTCATTTTGCTGCCAGGTCATCACTTCTCTCTCTCGCGATTCCTTTCCTACCCACCTGCTATTCTGTCTTAGTGTCTCCTGCTGAATTCTCCTTCTCTTCCTGACCTCTGTACGAGGACAGGCCCCAGGACTTCAGCCCTCAGACCTTTCTTCTTCTTCACCTACATTCATTCTTTAAGAGATGTCATGTGGTTTCATTGCTTCAAGTACTATCTCTACTCTGGCGAATCCACATTTTAAACTATGGTTTCACTCTCCCTTTTGTCTTGTGTATCCCTAGGCTGCTCAACACTCTTTTATAATGATGACTAATTGGCATTCCACCTTTGATATATTTAAGACTAAATTTCACTCCCCCTGTGGTCTTCCAATCCCAGTAACTTGTCAACTCCGTTCTGGCATCCTCGCTCAGATCAAAAGTCTGGAAGGTATCTCTGACTTCTTTCTTGTTCTCACATCTGTTATCCAATCTAACAGGAAGTCCTATTCGGGTTTACCTTTAAGATATACCCCAAATCTGACCACTGCTGAGCACTTGCTGCTAACAGCCCTGGTCCAAGTCACCAACTTCTGTCATATGGGTTTTTTTTTTTTTAATTTATTTATTTGTCAGAGAGAGAGAGAGAGAGCGAGCACAGGCAGACAGAGTAGCAGGCAGAGGCAGAGGGAGAAGCAGGCTCCCCGCCGAGCAAGAAGCCCGATGTGGGACTCGATCCCAGGATGCTGGGATCATGACCTGAGCCGAAGGCAGCTGCCCAACCAACTGAGCCACCCAGGCGTCCCATGTCATATGGGTTTTTGACAATAGCCTGGTACCTCGTCTTTTCACTTCCTTCTTTGACCTACCCCTATCCACTGAGTGATGACCACCGTGCCAGAGTGATTTCTTCAGATTAACTTGGATCTTGTCCTTGGCTTGCTCAGATGCCTGCTCTGGCTTCCCGTTGCATTCAAAGTAGAAGCCAGAGTCCTTACAATGGCTTACCAGGCCCAATGCCATATGGCCATTTTGATGTCTTTTTATTTCATCTCCTGCTGCTCTTGCCATCTCCTTTTCCTCAGGGAGAGAAGGCCATTGAACATTCCAGTCATGGCCCTGAAGAGGCAGTGAACGAAACGTTTCCTCTGGGATACTTTTCCCCGGACATCCTCCTGGCTCATTCCTTCAGCTCCTTCAGGAATTTGCCTAAAAGTCTCCTTCTCAGGAAGGCCTTCTCTGGGGATGCTAGCAGCACCCTCCCCCCGCCCCCAATGACATCTGCCTGTTTCGTTCTTTCTCCAGAGAACACATCAGCATGTGATCTGCCACTTGTCTCCTGTCTGTTTCCCACTACTAGAAGGTAAGCTCACGAAGACAAGGATTTTCTGTGTTTTGTTCACAGCTGTATTCACAGGGCTTAACATAGGACCTGACACATAATAATGCTTAAATATTTGTTGAGTAAGTTAACTTTGATGTAAACAGTGTATAATTTGGATTTTTCAGCACACATCCAAGTAATTTCTTATGTGTCTGAGGGATATGTCTAGGGGGATATTATAGGAATGAGTGAGGAGGAAGCTGAAGATGTAGGTGTTGTTGCCACATTTCAGTTAAGGGTAGGTGATGAGAGCATAGCAGGAAAAGTCCTGCTTTGCTGAACTGAACTTTGCCATGAAGTGAGAGGCAGTAAACAAGGTGGTAAAGAATGAGGGGCTCTGGAATCAGCAGATCTGGGTTCATCTTGAATATTGCTTCTGCCTTCTGGCTATGGGACTTTGGTAAACTTATTCAGTACATTGAACCTCAGTTTTCTCATCTTTAAAATGGAGATTATAATAGAGACCTCCTCATAGTTGTTCTGAGGATAAGATGATGCATGTCAGAGCCTTGCGGAGTCACACTAAGTGCTTAAAACATAACTATTACTATATTTGCTTAAGGCACTAATTCCTGACTCATTATATAACTTTCCAGCTGTGCAAATCTGGTAACGAGGATTGTGAAACAAGTTAATCACGGTACATTTTTGCAGTTCTTCATCCCCTGAAATGTGAGATGTGGTTATTTCACTCATATTATTTTGATTGGTTTGGGAGTCACAACACACATTGTGAGTTGTTGACACTGACACAAAAGTTGGCAGGCATGTCATATTTAACTCTGTGTTACCCGTTTAAAGGCATCAAGCCATAGTTCTCATGCTTGAATCTTGAATTCATCTGCTTCATGTACCACCAGTCAGAGATGGCTGTGGGCAAGTTGTTCTTGAGGAAGGTTTCAAACCGAGTGATAAACACCATGTCCCATGGGTAGCCGTCATCCCAGACCCGGCTCATCACCCAGGAGCCACTTCTGGAACTGATGATGACCTTAAAAAAAAAACCCAGCAATTGAACCATTAAGTAGTGACCATTTGTAGTGGGTACTGTGGTATGTCTCTCAGATCTGACTTTCGGAATGGAGTTATCACACCAGCTACTGGGAGTGTTGCCAGAAGGCCGCCCTCAGCCATTAGCCCTCTTTGAGAGTTCCTTTGGTTAAAAAGGGAAGGCCTTCCCCAAAGTCTTGTTCTCTTTCCAGATTCCCTGTCTTCAGGGTCTGTTTGATGCATGGATATCAAAGTCCAATCTCTCACCCCAACTTGGGACAATTCAGAAGGACAGCTTCGGAGTAGGGTAGAGGAAAACTTCCTTCCTTTGCCTCAGAGGTACTCATCCAGAAAGCACTCCCAAATAAATTTACTACACTCCAGTCCACATCTTTGGACCAAGCACCCTGTCATGTTCTCTGCTGGAGGTGACCAATAACTGAATTTTCATCACATTTCCTCTAGTGCATATGTGATGATCATTGTTTACAATCAAGCAATTATGACCCCCCCAAAATGGCATTTTGACTTAAAATCCCTTTCCCCATTCCAAGAGAATGCAAGAAATTTTGGCACTAGAGAATTATAGGCTCAACTTATAGGCTCAAATCCTCAAATCAAGCCAGGATTTATTATTCGGTTCCCTTATTGGTAAAATGGAGATAAGAAGTACCTGCCACATCAGCTCTGTGAAATTTGACGCAGTGTGCTTACCATGCGGTAGGACCACCACCGCCTGACAGGGAGAATGTGTTCCTTTCCTCCCCATCTGTCATGATAATCCCTAATGGTATAGGTTTTCAGGCATTTTAAAAAAAGAATTTTTATATATAATGCCACTTCAAAGTATGTATGTATGTATGTATTATGTTTAGTTGTAAAGGAAGCCAAAAAGGAGAGACTGGGGAATCAAACTTCTGAGAGCCTCTGAAATTGGCCTTTCTTTCTGCTAATTTATCATATATACAACTAATGGATGAATCTCTTAAAACTATGGCCTCATGATATCTTTCCTTACCTCAAGAAGCTGAGGTGATTTACCATCATTTATAAAGAAATTCAAATTCTTTGGGCAGTCATTCAATCCCTTAAAAAATACAACATGACCTGACTTCAGTCTTCCTTTCCTCTCTCAGTTCCTGTAGCTACTCTGTTCCTTGGAATCAGGTCTGACGTTCAGTCCTCTAACACTTCATTAATTTCCTCCATGACTTTCAGGAAGACAATGGACATGTCTAGTCCTCAGTTATCTTTTCTGTAAAATGGGCATAATAAAACCCAGTGTACTTTCTTTCCACAATTGAAGGAGTGCATTTATACCCGGGCACTGGAGTACCACACGCACTACACAAACTGTTGTTGTTATACATCCATTCCAGCACGATGAACCATGACAGTGAAATATGCTGTTCTTACTCCTGTCTCCACGCTGCTGTGTATGCCACTCTCCCTTTTAAGAACACTCTTTGCCACCTCTTCAACCATATGATTCAGAGATATCCTTCAAGGCCTGATTCAGGTCTACCCCCTCTGTGAGGCCTGCAGTTCTGGAAGCAGAGCCTTGCGTTCCTGGAGCATCACCTGTGCATCCCTTGTTCCAGGGGCGGCTCTTATACTGTTGTTAGACTTTCTGCTTAACTCTTGAGGTTATGTTTAATTTACGTCCTACCAATGTATTATTTTCCCAAGTAGATTTTAAGTTCCTTGATGAGAGGGGCCATAGAGTTGACTTCTTTGTGTCTCTACACTGTCTCCTACAGTGCTTTGAGCAGTAGACAGGAATATATTGTTAAGCCATTTGTCCCGTCCTGATCTCCTTGCTTCACTGACGGTATTACCGTCATTTAAAATGGACCTGTGTCGCGGACGCCCAGTGTGATGTCAGTCGGCATAGCCTCTAGAGATAGAATTCCTATCTGTGGGCTTCTGGGCAGTCAGTCCTAGAATCTTCCCACTAGTAGGTGCTGTTTTTCAAACTCCTTCCCATCCCCCAAGTGGGCCCAGTTTCACCTCTTCTCAGTTTCCTCTACAACCTCTCCTTATACCATTCTTTTCCAGACCCGATGTATTGCAGCGAAGGGGTATTTTCTCCGTTTCTTGGGACTCTTAGCTTCTTCCTGCTTCAAGACCTTCTTCTTGGAGTCCTCTTCTGACATTGAACCCTTTTCTCAACTTTTTGCTCTGAGCTTAAATGCCATCAACTGGAAAGGGCCTTCCCACTTCCTTGTCTGAGGCCCTTATCGTCCACTCTTACAGCATGCTTTTCCTTGTTTTTTACTAGCACTTTTCACAATTTTCACATTATTTGTGCATTTACTTATTTAATATCCATATGTTACACTAGACTCTGGGTTCAGAGCAGGCATCATGTCTGTTTTATTCTCCGCTTTCTCTCCGGCACTCGAGCCAGTGTGGCACACAGTAGGCTCTCAGCCGGTAAGTAGGGGACGGCCGTGCGCATGAGTGAGTGACTGTGGAACTCAGTCTTGCTAACATCATGTGTCATATGTCAATGCTCCGACTCCTTACCAAGCTCAGAAAGTAGATTCCAGTTTTATCTGCTTTATTTATCTCTGAGAAAACGGACACTCAGAGGGATTGATGTGTTAAACTCAAGAGTGTCAGAGTCATAATCTTAACCCTAAATCCACACTAGTTTCAGAGGAATTGCTGACACGTTAGATACCACGTGTCCTGAAGAAGATTGTTGAATGACATCACCCCTTGGTGATATTCTGCCTTTGTCATACCAAACCATTTAAAACCTCACTTGGGGTCCCTGGGTGGCTCAGTCAGCAGGACTCTTGATTTTGGCTCAGGTCATGATCTCAGGGTTGTGGGATCCAGCCCCATGTGGGGCTCCCTACTCAGCAGGACTTCTGCTTGACATTCCCTACCTCTCCCTCTGCCTCTATCCCTGCTTGCACACACATTCACTCTTAAATAGATAAATAAATCTAAACAAAAACCAAAAAAACAAACCAAAGCCTCACCTGTTACGGAGGGAACCTGAGATATATGAAACACTGCTTAGTCTTCCCGTCAAGAACCCTGCACACCACTACCCCCTCCCTAGTTTCTTACCACACTTTTCTTTTTTTTTTTCTTTTAAAGATTATTTATTTATTTATTTGATAGACAGAGATCACAAGTAGTCAGAGAGGCAGGCAGGGAGAGAGGAGGAAGCAGGCTCCCTGCCGAGCAGAGAGCCCGATGCGGGGCTCGATCCCAGGACCCTGAGACCATGACCTGAGCCGAAGGCAGAGGCTTTAACCCAATGAGCCACCCAGGCGCCCCCTTATCACACTTTTCAAATGGTAGCTGTTTTGGTTCCTTCAAAGATGGCTCCTGACCACCTGAGAAACGGTACCTGTTCAGCTGTGTGGCTGAGTTCCGTGGCAATATCACAGCCTGAATTCCCCAGGCCCATCACCAGGATTCGCTTCCCCTTGAATATTCCTGGCTCCTTATAATCCCGGCTGTGGAAGCATTTGCCTTTAAAAAGTTTGAGTCCTGAGTGAAAAGTGGGAAACATAGGAATCATCTGGTTTCCATTAAAAAAAAAAAACACAAACTGCTGTAAAAGACTTGTGGGTGAATGCAGTCAAAATAATGCGGAACTTTGACAGTCCGGGTATAGTCCATGTAATAACAGAAGCATGCTTTAATTCAATCCGTACTTTTGAATATATAAAGAAGATACTATGAAGATATTCCCTCAGGCCAGATGTGTAGATGGCAGACTAAATTTCAGCCTTACCTGGAAAGGACTCTTTTGGCAGGTTGGGGTACACGTGATGTCCAGAACAAATACACACAGCATCAAAGACAGCTGATTCTTTTTTGCCATCTCTTTCAGTGGTAACCTCCCACTGGCCAGTGACTGAGAAATCAGGACGTTTATTTATACCAGATACAAGGGTCTAAGAGAAATATAGAAAGATTTTGCCTTTTCCATGCTAGTAGGTACATTTGACACCAACTTGATGAAATAGTCCTCAACTGTGGCTCAGGAAAAATCATCCATTATTAACATACACATTATGGGGGAACCTGGGTGGCTCAGTCGGTTTAGCCCCTTCCTTCAGCTCAGGTCAGATCCTGGAGCCCCAGGACCGAACCCCGCCTCGGGCTCCGTGCTCAGCCAGGAGTCTGCCTCTCCCTCTGCCCCTTACCCTGCTCGTGCTCGCTCTCTCTCTCTTTCTCTCGCTCTCTCAAATCATAACTGAAACAGTAAAAAATATAAAAAATACATATTATGAATTCAAAATTAAAAAATCAAAACATCAAATGGTACATATATATTTTTCGTGATTTTATTTGATTATTTGAGAGAGAGAAAGAGAGAGAACATGAGTGGGGCATGGTGGAGAGAGAAGCAGGCTCCCTGCTGAGTGGGGAGCTGGCCGTGGGGCTAAATCCCAGGACCTTGGGATCATGACCTGAGCTGAAGGCAGAGGCTTCACTGACTGAGCCACCCAGGCGCCCAGGTAGATAAATATTTTTATCCTCACATGCTTCTCGGGCATAGCCAGTATGTTTTGTACTGAGTGACTCCTCTCTTTGAGATATGACTGTGAATTCAATCATAGCCAAGTGGCATGTACCACATGTTCTAAGTAATCTGGTGGCCAGTCATTTTTGTAGTAACAATTACTACTTCCCGACATATCCCTTTAGCTATTTTATTTTTTAATATTACTGTCTTAAATGAAAGATATCATCTATATTTAGAGAATGAGTTCTCAAATTAGTGTGCATGAGAATTACCAGGAAAGCTTATTAAAGTACAGATTCCCAGGCCACAGTCCCAGATGTTCTGAACCAGTAGATCTGGCATAGGATATGAAAATTTGAATTTCTAATACACTCCCAGGAGATGTTGATGCTATTTGGCCCATTTACTGAGTTTCACTGGATTGGATTATCAATAAATATTTATTTGCAGCTGAACAGCTGCCTGTTGGTTGGTATGTTCTTTCATCAAAAATATTTTTTCAGCTTTTCTTGTATTGGGAAGAGGACCTCTGTTTGGTACAAGTCATTCTTATAAACTTTATTATGTATAGCATTTCATACTGATTAAACACAGTATGAAATGTACACAGTACACAGATTTGTATAATGCCTGTTACTTATGAAATATAATAAAATAAGCACTTATGAATCCATAAAATCTTATATATCATTTATTTAGAATAAGTCTGGGATTATGCATTTATTTATATTATGGTAAACGGTTTCCTTTTTGGATTATAGTTTCTGGTTTTTTGCTGCTGGATTACAGAAATGCAATTGATTTTTATATCTTGATCTTGTATACTACCAATTTCCCTGACATTTTTATGTTAATTATTATTATTATTATTATTATTTTAAATTTTATTTTATTTTTATAAATTATTTTAAAATTTAAAATTTAAATTTTATTTTATTTTATTGTTCCAAGATTCATTATTTATGTACCACACCCAGTGCTCCATGCAATATGTGCCCTCCTTAACACCCACCACCAGGCTCACCCAACCCCCCACCCCTTCCCCTCTAAAACTCTCAGTTAGTTTCTCAGAGACCACATTCTCTCATGGTTTGTCTCCCTCTCCGATTCCCCACCCTTCACTTTTCCTTTCCTTCTACTAATGTCCTCCATATTTCCTTGTGCTCCACAAGTAAGTGAAACCATATGATAATTGACTCTCTCTGCTTCACTCCAGTCCCATCCATGTTGATACAAAAGTTGGGTATTCATCCTTTCTGATGGAGGCATAATACTCCATAGTATATATGGACCACATTTTCTTTATCCATTCGTCTGCTGAAGACTTTGAGATCCAGCCCTTTATGCTTACAGCACATTTCAGTTTTGGGCTAGTGGCTACCGCATTGAGCAGTGCAGATTTAAGATAATATGTTTCTATGGATCAAGAAAATTCCCTTCTAATCTTAGTCTGGTGAGAGTTTACTTTCTTTTTTCTTTTCTTCGCTTTTCTTTTGTCTTTCTTTTAGGTAATTTATTTCATTAATTTCTTTCATTAAATGTTAAATGAATGTTAAATTTTATCTAATGCCTTTTCAGAAGTTAGTAAATGTGTTGTTTTCTTCCTTTGACAGGGTTTTGCACTAAATTACATATTTATATTTCATGATATTGAAGTATTCTTTATGCTTAGCCCAAACTCAACTCAATGAAGATGGTTCATTTTTAAAAATATTTTGTTGGATCCATTTTTGAAGTTTTTCCCACTGACTTTCATGAGGGAACTATGTCTGAATTTTCTTATTTCCTATTGTTTTTGTTTGCTTTTGATGTCAAGGTTATAATGTCATAGAATAAGTTTGGAAGTCATACTTTATTTTTAGTCTCTGGGGTCTATAAAATATTGAAATAATTTGTTTGTTGCAAATTTGGAATTACCTGTGGAATCTTTTCTTAATGGGAAAAATTTTAGTTTCTGATTCAAAAGAACTCTAAGTTACTAAAGGACTATTAAGGCGTTCTTCTACTTTCTGTGTGAGTTTTGGCAAGTTAAAAAAAAAGATTTTAAATTTAACCAATTTAAACCTTATTTGGCAAATACTTTTATTGTTTTCCTGTTACATTTTTATTTCATCCACATCAGTTTTATCCATTTTTTCATTTCTAGTATTATTTATTTGCATCTTTGTTCCTTTTTCTTCAAACTGTCAGCTTTTTATCCAATTTTTCCTTTTGAAAGGATGAACTCTCTAATCTTCTTAATATGCTTTTCTATTTCATCAATTTATTTTTATTATCTTGTTCATTCTATGTTCTTTTGGGTTTATTCCACTTTTATTTTCCTAATTTCTTTATCTTGTTTTTGAAACTTTCTTATTTTCTAAATAAGTATTTAAGCTTATAATCTTCATGAAAGTTTTGGTCTTTATGCTTCCCACAAGTACTGATATGTAGAATTTATCATTCAGATATAAATATGAAGATTACCATTGCAGTTTCTTCTTTGAGCCATAAATTTTTCAGAAAAAAAGTTTAGAATTTATAAATTCATGGCTATTTTATATTTATTTATTTGTTGTTGATTTCTAAGTTAATGACATTTTTTCTAAGAACTGTATTTGGTATTTTATAAATTTCCAATATATTCTCTGAATCTAGGGTCAGGGAGGCCACAATATTAAAAATGTTGACAATAAGGAAGAAATACTGAAAGGAACAAATAAGAATCTGCTAATAAATATAGAATTCCTCACAGTTATGCCTCAAGCTAATCTTTTGATAGCATCTTACCTTAAATTGTATATATTTCAGGAGCTGCTTTTCTTTGGAAAATGCAGTGATATATTCCTGGAGCTTGCTGTTGTGCATAAAGTTGGGGAAGTCATCAGGATATGGGAAGTCTGGGAAACACATCATCTCTTTGGAAGAATTGGTAAAGACAGACTGGTAAATGCTAGCTCTGCCTTCCTCTGCATGGTCCTGTAAATGTATAGTTTCAAATAGAAGAGAGTTTGTAAATGGGTAAACTTACCATGGTCAGTACCAGTTCCAAATAAATTATCACTCACCTTTACCCATAAGTTAATTCAGTAAGATGAATAAATTGACTTTACTTAAACAATTTGATGCTAATCAAAGAAACTTAGAATATGGAAGAATATATCTTTCTTAATATTTTTTCTAAGGGAAACAAATTTTGAATTTCATTATGCCTTTTTAGGAATATATAACTAGAATTGAAGAAAAATTCTAATATATGTTATGATATGGATTAACTTTGAGGACATTATGCTAAGTGAAAAGAGCCAGTCACAAAACGATAAATACTGTATGATTCCACTTATATGAGATATCCAGAGTTATCAAATTCACAGAGACAGAAAGAATGGTGGTTGCCTGGGGCTAGGAAGAAGGGGAGTTAGGAGTTATTGTCTAATTGGCAGAGTTTTAGTTTGGGAAGATTGTAAAATGTTCTGAACATGGATGATGGTATGACTGTACAACAATGTGTGTAAGCTTAATGCTACAGAACTATAAACTTTAAAATGGTTAAATGATAAGTATTTATTGTGGTATGCTTACGACAGTAAAAAAAAAAAAATCTTCTTTAGTGTATCATGAGGTAATTCTGGTGAATTAGAACATAATATTTTCTTACGTACATAGGGCAGAGAGGACTTAAGGTACGTTTATAATAGTATTTTTCAAATGTTTTTGACCACAACCTATAGTTAATAATATATTTTATATTGCAACACAGTACATGCACACACACACACACACACACACACAACAGAAGTTTTATGAATAAATCATATCTAACTATTTGAGTTGCATTCTAATATGTTCTATCCTTTCCATTTAAAAATGCAGATTGATTCATTAATTTATTCCATAACACCCTAATAGGTCATAATTTCTAGTTTGAAAAGCAATGATTTAAAAGAAATGAAAGGGTGAAGTTTGGAGGACTGGATGGGAGAAAGAACAAGAAAGAACAAGAGACAGTACCAAAGGCTAGGGACCTAATCAATACAGACATTGGGAATATGTCAGATCTAGAGTTCAGAATGACAATTCTCAAGGTTCTAGCCGGGCTTGAAAAAGGCATAGAAGATATTAGAGAAACCCTCTCTGGAGATATAAAAGCCCTTTCTGGAGAAATAAAAGAACTAAAATCTCACCAAGTTGAAATAAAAAAAGCTATTAGTGAGGTGCAAT